>JUDQ01000191.1:0-66267 GCA_000812075.1 Scedosporium aurantiacum
AGACCTCTCCCTATTTAGAAGTTAACTTCTTTTCCTATTATAAAGTAGCTCTATTTTTATTAATTAATAAGATTTAATATTAAATCTAATATCTATTACTACCTTATAAGAGGTTTTATAGTAACCTCTTATAAAAGCCTTCTATTTAACTATTTCCTTTATTAGTAATTAAGTAGGCTATACTATTCTACTTTATCTAAAAGTCTAATTAAGATCTACTTAAAGAGCTCTTAAGCTTTATTTATAGGTTATCACTTTTACTATAATAAATAAGTCTTTTAAAGTTATTTACTAGAAACTATAATTATTAATAAGGAGGATAGTATACTAGCTTATAAGTAAGAAAAGAAGATAATTGTGACCTTGCTAGCTTAATAGTATATAAATATATTTATAAAAAGAGATCTTATTAATTAATTAGATTTAAAAGTATTAAGAGATAGTAAGTAATCTTAGAAGTTAAAGCTAAATATTAAAAGTAGCCTAAGAGGCTTTAACTAAGCTTATTAAAATTTTCTCTTAAAGAAAATAGAAGTTAAACTTATTTAGATAAGAGAGCTTATCTTTAAAGTAGTTAATTAATAAGTTTTAACTAATAATATATAAAGAATTATAATTAGAATTTTTATTTAGCTTTTTCTATTTTAAATAGCTTTAGTAATAAAGTAGGTATTAGTAATAAGAGCCCCTAAATATATTATAGGAGTTATCTTTATATTAGTAGTTAAGAAAGCTATAAAAACTAATTAAGTTTCCTTTTTTAAAAAGTCTTTAAATAATTAACTAAAGATAATAAGAGAGACTTTTATAGATAGCTTTAAATATTATAAATAATAATTATTACTACTCTTACTAATATACTCTCTATTAATATACTAAAATAACTTTTATTTCCTTAATATTAAAAGCTTAATATCTTATTCTATATTACTACTTATCTTAATATTAAGCTCTAGTAATATTCCTAATAATATTATTTTAATAATAAAGTTAAACTTTTCTCTTTTTACTAATATAAACTAGACTATATTACTTAATCTATTTACTATTTTTATAGTTTAAGTAATTAATAATAAAAAGAAAATCTTAATATTTAATAAAACTAATATTACTTCTTTTATTAAATATTATAAAGATAATACCCTATTTACTTAAAGTAATAATAAATAGAAATTTAGATTTCTAAAAGGAGTAATTTAAAAAGCTATTTTAACTATATAAACTACTATCTATAAAGCTATAAAAAGCTCTATATAGGAAGAAGTTAAAAAGATATTAATTTATTAGTTTAAAGATAATAACTTTAAAACTTATAAAAACTATAATTAAAAATATAATAAGCTAATTTTTAATAATTAGCTAAATTAGTAGAAAAAAGTAATTAAATAGATATAGAATTAGTAGTAGCTTATTATAAAGTATAAAAAGCTATTATTAGATAATATAAAAAAATAAGATATCTTTAAAATTATAAATAATTTCTTTTACTAAGAACTTATAGCTAATTATAATATATCTTATAAAAAACTTAAAGATAAAGATTTAAAATAGTTAATTAACTATATATAAGATACCTTTAAAATTAAGTTTAGCTAAGAAAGTATATATATAGAAGATAAGTATATAAGGAGGCCTAGGTAAGAGGTCTTATCTTAATAAAGTATCTACTTTAAAAAAGATAAAAAAGCTATTAACTATAGTATCTAGATTTTTTAATAACTATAAGAAGTTATTAATTAACTATCTTCTATTAAAAAGAAATTTATAAGCTTTTAAATTAATAAGTTAACTAAGAAAATATATAAACTATAAATCTACTTTATATAAGTAGAAGGTTAAAAAGAAGCTCTCTAGATAAGTAAAAAGAGCTAAAGTAAGCTTATATTAAAATATAGGGAGTATAATAAGGTAGATATATATAATATATTAAAGAGAAGGGGTAAGTTCTCTTACTACTATTATTAGAAGAAGTACTTATAAGGGGAATATAAAGTAGCTATATATAAGATAGATAGTATCTATAGTTATAATCTATTTATAAATACTCTAACCTTAAATATAGAGGTTTTATATAGATATTATTAACTTTTTATTTTAAGAAAGTTTTTAATTAATATCTAAAATAATAGTATCTTTTATAAGGAATTTATTATTATAGTTTTAGTAAATTAAGATATTTTAAAGAGAGAGGGCTATATAAAGACTAAAAGCTACTATATATAGCTAGAAGTTACTAATAAAATATAATAAAAAGCTTAAAACTTTTATAATAACTTAAAAGACCTAATTTATAATAAAATAGTAATAAGAGCTTATTAGAATAACTTAAGGTATATATTAAAGAGAGATAAAAACTTTATACCCTTTAGAGCTAAGTAGATAGAAGAGATAAAGGGGAAATAATTAAAAAAAGAGGAGAGAGGAGTAGATAGATTCCTAATATCTATTAAAAAGAAGAAAGAGATAATAGGTTTTAGTAGAACTTAATTTAAAGTTAAAGACTCCCTTACTAAAGAAAAATAAGAAGCTATAGATATCTATATAGTAGCTAGTAGCTTTAAAAGGGGGAGGACTTTAATTAATTAACTAGATTTTAATTTAAAGATAAATAGGGAAAAACTAAGGGATTTAGAATTAAATAAACTTATTAAAAATATAGAGGAAGTACTTTAAAAAGCTCCTAGAAGTAGAACTTTAAGATTTTTAAATAAAATAATTATAAATAGGATCCTTAAGCTTAAAATACTTTTTATATTAGTTAAAATAATATAACTATCTTCTTAGTTTATATTAGAATTAAAAAAATAAAATATTAATTTTATTAATAAGATTTAAATATAGGTTTTAATTAATAAACTTATAAAAAAGGAAAACTATTAAAAAAAGAAGTTTTTAAAAGGAGCTAATATAATTATATTAAAAATATCTAAAGTAAAAGCTAGGAGTACTTAGTAAGTATTTATAGATCTCCCTATAAATATAATTAAAGACTTTTTTAAGGGAGGAAAAGCTATTAATTAATAAGATCTAAGTTATATAGTAAATATAATAATATTATAAACTAAGTTTAATTCTACTAAAATATATTTAGTATAGTACTTACTATATATAAAACTAAAAGTTAATAAAGCTATTAATAATAATATTATTAGTATTTTTAATATAAAAGTAAAAATTAATATTATTTATACCTTTTATATAAAAAAAAATAAGCTTCCTTATATTAAAACTAATATAATCTTATACCCCTTTAAAGATTAGTAATTACTTTCTCTAAGAGGGTATTATAAAATAACTATATAAATTAGAAGGTAAGAACTTTTTATAAAGTTCTATATCTTTATAAATAACTTTTTAGCCACCCTAATAATATTTAAAATACCCTTTATAAAGGCCTTATATTTCTCTTTTAATTATAATAACCCCTCTAGCTCTATTAGAAGAAAAGTTATTATTAATAAGACTTAGCTTATTATACTACTTTTAAAACTATTTAGAGTAGTTAATTATTAGGAAAACTAAAGAAGGAATCCCCTACTAAAAGAGATTTTTTAAATATTATATTAATATTTATATTATTACCTTTATTAAATCTTTTTTTATTATTTATTTTTAATAATATTTTATTAAATATTAAAAAGTTTTTAAAATATAATAAATATATTATATATAAAGTACTATATAAAATAGCTAAGTAAGTATATTAACTTCTTACTAAGCTAAAGGGGAGGAGCCCTATATATAAAAAGGCTTTTAGCTTTAAATTATTATTTAATATTAAGATAAATAAAGATAAACTAGCTATATATTAGTTAATTAATTAATATTTAATAACTAAAGTAGAAATATTTAAGGTAATAAACTTAGAGTTAAATATTTAAACTTAAAAAGCTATTAATATATAAACTTTATATAAGTTAAAAGCTTTTAAAGTTTACTTAATTAATAATATACTATTTAATAAATTAACTTTTAATATAGACCTAAAGTAAAAACTAAATATATTTAAATATATAAAGAAATATTTTAAAGCTATTAAATATTTAAAGTTTATTACTTTATAGTTTTTTAAATTTTTAAGAGGCTTTAGATTAATAGCTTTATACTTAGAAATACTTTTTACTAAAGTAAAATTTCTAATTAAAAAAGAGAAAGCTAATCTCTTTACTAAAATTTTCTATAATTAAAAGAAAGCTTTAATTTAAAAGTTTTTAAAAATAAACTATATTAAACTAGAAGTTATACCCCCTTAGAAGATTAAAGTTATCTTATATAAAGTATAGTAAGTATTATTAATCTATATCTTACTAGCTATATTTAAGCTAATTATTTTTATTTTAAAAGAGAAAGTAGATAAAATACTATTAAAGTAAAGTTATAAGCTATATAAAAATAAGATCTTTCTTATTATAAAAAAGAATAGTAAATATTAATTAATTAATAACTATTAAAAAGTAAATTAAATATTAATAAAAGATATTTTTACTTTTTCTAATATAGAGGAATTTTTAAAATAGATAATATAATATATTATATTTATATTTATTAACTTATTTTCTAATTATAATTAAATCCTACTTATAAAAATAAACTAAGACCTTATAGCCTTTAACTCTCCTATTAGACTATTAAAGATATATATACTATTATAAGGAGCTATTAATTTTATTAATTAGTTTATAAAAGTAATTATAATAATTTTCTATAACTTAATATTTTATATTATAATAATATATCTTAATAATATTATAGTAAAAGGACTAATAAGTATTTATAATAATAAAAAAGTATATAAACTACTTAATATAAAGTTATATATCTTTAAATATTTATAAAATATTAATAAAATATTATTAAACTTAGAACTAGCTAGTTATATAGCTTTTATAGAAAAGATAAAGTAGTTAAAGTTAGCTTATAATATTATAAGCTATCTTTATAGCTATAGAAAGAGGTTACTTATAAATTAAAATATTTAGAAAATTATAAAGTAATAAGCTTATAAAAATATTAAAAAAGTCTAAGGTTTTTTTAAAATTATTAGATTTTATAGAATATAGGTATTTAAATATACTATTAAAGCTTTATTATTTACTAAGCTTTTAAAAAAAGGGGCTATCTTTATTTAAATAATTAATTAATAGGAAGCTATAAATTCCTTAAAGAAAGCTCTCTTATTAAAGCTAATTCTAAGAGTCTTAGATTACTTAGAGAGTATAAGTCTTATCTATTTAACTATAGATATCTCTCTATTAAAGTAGAAAGCTATCCTTACTTAAATCTTTAGAATTAACTAGTATTTTATTTAATTTAAAAGTAGTATCTAGATATCTACTAAGTAGAACTATAATTAAACTAAATATAAATACTAAGGAGTTTTAGCTATATTTAGGAAACTAAGAGTATACCTTATAAAAATCTATTTTATCTTTAAAATTAATTACTAAGTTTTTATATATTAATTTAATAGTTAATCTTTTAAAATTCTAAGTATATTAATTACTTAATAGATTACTTATATCTAATTATTTAACTTTAAAGTCTACTATATCTAAAGAAAAGATAATATTATAATAGATATTCTCTTAAAGAAAGAACTAGGCTTATCTAATATATAGGAAAGAGATAATAAATAGGATTTAAATAACTTTATTAATTAATAGATCTTTTATATAGAAGTCTTATAGCTTCTTAATAATACTTACTTTAATAAGTATTAATAAATTACTTAATTTCTACTTTTTTTTAAAAGGCTATTTAAAATAATTACTAAAAAGTACTATACTTTTAGGAAAAAAGTAGTAAAATTTAAAGTTAAGTTTAGAATCCTATAGCTAAGAAGTTATAATAGTTATAGTAAAAGGAGAGTAATTAATAGTAAAGAGAAAAAGAGAACTATTTAGTAAAAATAATATTAAAAACTAGGATATAGGGGGAGGGATAATATATCTTAGTTAATTAATAGGTTTTACTACTAGGAAGGTCTCTAGAGATAGGTAGTAGAAAAAATTAAAAGCTACTTTAAATACTAGAAGTTTAATTTTAAAAGACTTTAAGATTATTTAATTTTAATCTCTTTAAACTATTTATTTTAAAAGGTTTATATAGATATCTAATATATACTTTTTAATTATAAATATTACTATCTAGTAGAAATAAAATATAATCTAACTAGATATATTATAGCTAGTAATCTAGTAAGTATTATAGTAAAAGCTATTATAAAATAGTTTTTAAAGTTAATTATTAATTTCTTTAGTTTCCTAATTACTATTATTATTA
This sequence comes from Scedosporium aurantiacum, assembly GCA_000812075.1. Lineage (NCBI taxonomy): Eukaryota > Fungi > Ascomycota > Sordariomycetes > Microascales > Microascaceae > Scedosporium > Scedosporium aurantiacum. The sequence goes on from JUDQ01000191.1 coordinate 6,283, forward strand.
ATAGTAGATTAGAAAATAAAAAGAAATTATTAAAACTATTAAGGAAGTATAATATCTACTAAGTATATATTTTAATATATAACTTTTAAGTAAATAGAATTATTAAAGCTAAATATTATAGCTTTACTAATATTTTTATAAAGTTAGAAAGAAGAGAGAAAAGATAAGTAAAGATTTTTAACTTTATTCTATTAACTAATAAGGTTACTATTAGAGTATTAATAAAATATAGTCTATTCTACTTAGTCTTTAGATATAAACTAATATTATTTATAGAGGTCTAGATCTCTATATAGTAATTAATTAACTAGGAAGAAATTATAGACTATATTTAGCTTATTTTATTAAAAGTTAAAATCCTTAAATAAAAAGAAACTAATATAGAGCTAGTATAGTAAAGAATTATAGAATATTATAAAAAGCTAATTATAAAAATAAATAAAAATAATACTTTTAAAAAGAGAACTAAACTACTTAAAACTAAAAACTTAGTATTTTTATATAATAATATAAAATAAAATAATATATCTACTAAAAATAAGCTTAAGCTAAGATAATATAGACTATTTTATATTACTAAAATCTATAAAAAAGGGAAAAGTCTAAAATTTAAAGAGCTTAATAGTATATTAATTAATAACTTCTAGCTATTATATTAAGTTAAAAAGTTTTTTAATAATAATAGATAGTAGATAAGTAAGATAGACTTACTAGATAATACCCTAATATTTAAAAATATTAATAAGGTTTTAGAAAAAGAAGATAATTATAACTCTCTACTATACTTAGAAGTTTAACTTTTATAGAAGCCTAATCTTAATCTAGATAAGTATAAAGACTTTACTAGTTAAGGGGAGGATTAATAAAATAAAAGGTAATATAGTATAATATATTAAATAATAATTAATTAAAAACTTTCCTTTATTTAATATTTATTATTCTTATAGCTTAAACTTATTATCTAAAATTTTTATCTACTTTCTTTTTATTATAAATTATTTTTTATTTTTATTTTTTATTTATATTTTAATTAATTAACTAAATTAAATTTATTATCTCTTTATAGAAGTAGGAGTAGAGATAAAAAGTTATTTTCTAAGTACTAATATAAAATATTATTAAAAAAGCCTATTACCTTAAATAGTACCCTAGTAATCCTTATTAAAAAAGTTAATACTATACTTAGAATTATTACTATCCTCTATATTCTTAAAGTACTTATTTATAGTTAAAACTAAATAACTATATTTATAAACTTTTATATAAAAGAGATAATTTATATAAACTTTATTCTAATAGCTATTTAAGGAAATATATTTATTAAAAAAAGATATAATTAATATAAAAGCTTTAGAAAATTAAATAAATCTAATAGATAATAGCCTATAAGTATACTTATTATAAATAATAAAGTTTTAGTAATTATAAAAAACTATTATAAGCTTTTTAATATAATTACTTTAGTATTTAAAAAACTTTTTTATTAAAATCTTATAAAAGTAATTAATTATCTTTAAAATAAATATATAATTATAAGCTTTTAGGACTAATTTTAATTAACTTTAAGTATAGATAACTATAAAAGTAGCTTTTATAGTTATATCTAACTTTAATAAGTAATAAAAGAAGTTAGTAGCTATACTTTTAATATTATATTCTTTAATAGCCTTATAGTTAATTACTTACTTTAAAAATATAAGATTAGGTATCTTTTAAATATAGATAATCTTATATAGCTATAAAATAGTTAATTAATTAGTTTTTTAATTCTTAATACTATAGGAAGAATAGTTAAGTAAGACTTACTTTAGAAGCTACTTCTAGCTCTACTTACTATACTTTAGAGTTAGGAACTTTAGTTAGCTAATTAATAAAAGGAAATTATATTTTTAGATTAAATTTTTAAAAATAATTATTATTAAATATAAACTTTTACTTATATAAGTCTTTAACTTAAGATTAGCTTATAATAATAGTAATTATTAAAGAAGATAGTAATAAATAAAGAAGAAAGTAAGTTATTTTAAGTAAACTATTTAAAAAGGGGATAATTATCTAAGAGAGGAAGGAATTAAGTTAGTAAAAATAATTTATTATAAGCTATTTACTATTAAATCTTAAAATTATAAGCTATAATAGTAATTATAAGATAAATTATTATAATAAATAAGTTTACTTATACTTCTTCCCTTTTCTAATATTTTAATATTCTTATAGCTAATTATTATAATTTTAATTTCTCTATAAAAATATATTTTCTTATCCTACTCCCTTTCTCTCTTACTCTCTCCCCTATATATTTTTATTTAACTTTTTAAATCTAATATCTTTTTTTTTCTTTTTAGTAATATAATATCTTCTTATATAAGACCTCTTAACTAATAAGTTAAAATCTAATTTCCTAAACTCCTACTCTCTAACTATTATAAGTAGCCTATACTTAAATATCTTAATATCTTATTAGAAGGGATCAATTATATAGTAATAAGCCCTTAATAAGTTATTCTCTATTTAAAAGATAAGGTAAGACCCCTCCTTAAGTAATTTAACTTCCTCTAGTAATAAAAATACTTAGATATTAAAGAAATTACTTAAAAAGGAAATACTTATAAAATATTATTCTAAGACCTTATAGATAACCTCTATACTATAAATAAGTAGCTAGTAAAAGAAGATTAGCTAAGTAGAGAAAAAGTTACTACTAGTCTAGTTTTTATTATTTTAAAACTAATTAAAATTAAAATCTATTTATTATATTATTTTCTAAGTAAAACTAGTTCTCTCTCTTTATTAAGATAGTTAATTAACTATAAAAAAGAACTTTTTAATTATAATTAGATAAGTAAGATACTATAGATAAAAGAAGACTAATTTTATATTTTTATTTTCTATTATAAGATAGATTAATATTAGATTTTAGATATTTAAGATAATTAGAATAGTAAACTTTATTATTAGAATATTTTTAAAGATAATAAAATAAGATAAAATAATATTATTATATAAGTATAAAAGAAGATTTTTAAGTTTTATAGTATTTAAAAGTATTTTTTACTAGTAGTCTCCTCCTAGTATTTTTAAACCTTTTAAAAGTATAGCTTATTATATATTTTTAATATATTCTTCTTCTTTTACTTTTAATATTAAGTATATATTATAGAGGGAAGTCTAGTAAGTACTTATCTAGCTAGAAGCTAGAGAGAGGAAGAATATATTATAGAGGTAAGGGTAAGAGGGGAATTTAGATAACTTATAGAATAGCTTAGAGAGTTAATTTATATCTTCTTTAATAACTTTATTAATATTTTTTTAAACCTATTCTTTCTTTTTACTTTTAAGAAACCTATAAGACTACTATATTATAAGATTAATTAAAGATATTTTATTTAGTATAGTATAAAGTTTAATTTTAAAAATAAAGCTAAAAAACTAAAAGCTAGTATTTAGAAGAAAGAGATATTAGGAAAAGAGATCTAGGATTTAGCTAAGTAAACTATTAAAGGAAAAGGAAGTCTATAAGTAATTAATACCTTTAAACTTAGAGAAATAATTAAGATAAGAAAAATTAATTTTTTATAAATTATTAATTAATAGGTTATAAACTATAATTTATATAGAGAGGCTACTCTTAGAGGTTTTCCCTTATAGCTATATCTATTAATTATTAGCTCTCCTAAAATAGCTAAGTCCCTAATAATTATTAAGTCTCTATTTATTATTAGGTCTCTATTAGTTATTAAATCTCCTTAAAAGGGTATTTTAAAGAGCTTAAAAGTCTTTAAAATAGTTAATTAACTAGGTTTTACTATTAAGACTAGCTAGAGAATAGTTAATATACTTAGTAAAAAGATAAAGTAAAAACACTTACTTTAAGAACCCCTTAAACCTACTAAGTCTCCTAAGAAGACTATTAACCCTAGCACTCCTTAATAGTCTACCTAGCTAAGTTCTTACCCTCTAGCTATACTAAATACTTTAATATAATATCTTTATTTAAAAGGGTCTCCTATAAAGCTATTAAGTCTTATACTACTAATTTTATTTTTACTACTACTAATCTATTATAGCTTAAAAGAAAGATTACTAAAGCTAACTATTAAAAACTTTATTAATAGTTTAATATTTAAAATAACTTAATAATAGACTAGGTCTTCTATTATAGCTTTTATATATAGTTAAGTTTTATATTTTTAAGATATTAAAAATAAAGAACTAAATATAAATAAGTTTCTAAAGTAAGTAAATATCTTTTAGAAAATAAAACTAGTTAAATACTTTTAAGATAGATAAAAGTAATAATAAATAATATATTATATTAAGATATCTAATATCTATAGCTAATTAGTATAAGATATTCTCTTAGAATGATTAAGAAAAGTATTATTAAAGTAAGGGGTAAGAAATAGTTAATTAATAGTTTTTTATTACTATTAAAGTTTTTTATATCTTATATACCCCCTTTTATTTATTTTAAGTTTTTACTTATAGTATAAAGTAATAACTTAGGGGGAGGTATATAGTAAAGATAAAGGTAATAGTAGAGTAAAGGAATATTTTTCTAATATAGGTATTGTTTTATTTTATTATTTCCTTTATATAAAAGGGAGATATCTTTTAAATAGGGGGAGAGATAAGTTTTTTAAGTTTTCTTATTAAGCTTTCTATTTCTTTATACTTTTTTATATTTTTTTATATTTATTTTTTATTTATTTTTTTAATTTTTTTATAGTTTTTAATTTAAAAATAAGTTTTTTATATTATCTATTTATTTTTAAAGTCTTCTTTTATTTTCTAATAATACTAGGCTACCTATTTTAGCTTAGTAAATGTCCCTAAGGTATTCTAAGTAACTACTATAAGAGAGACCTAAGACCTCTCCTTATTTAGAAATTAACTTCTTTTCCTATTATAAAGTAGCTTTATTCTTATTAATTAATAGGATTTAGTATTAAATCTAATATCTATTACTACCTTATAAGAGGTTTTATAGTAACTTCTTATAAGAGCCTTCTATTTAACTATTTCCTTTATTAGTAATTAGGTAGGCTATACTATTCTACTTTAATATTATTATCTACTATAAAGAAATAATATATTATATTTTACTTTTTTAAAGAAATAGAATTTAAATTTAATAAAAAGTTAAAAATATTATATAATAACCTTTAAATAATATAGCTTTTTAAAAAAAAGATAATATATTTTTATATATAACTTTAATATATTAATATCTATTAATATTAGTTTAAATAAAAGATTTAAATAAAAAAAGTTAAAATAAAATAAATAATAATAAATAATATAATTATAGATAGTCTAATAAAGCTTTTTTTTTAGATAAAGTATAAGTTTTTTATAAAATAGTTAAAACTTATTAATATTATATATCTAATTAAAAAATTAAAATAATAGTTATTAAAAATAGATTTTAAATAGCTTTATCTATTTTTTATTAATTAAAAAATATATTAGAAGATAGGCTTTAAAGAATAGTTAAAAATAGCTTAAAGTATTAGATATAATTAAACTAATTTAATTATAAAAAGGTAAATACTAGCTAAGATAGGAAATATTAGTTATTATCTATAAAAGCTTAAAAATACTATTTTAAAAAAGGTTTTTACTAATATTAACTAATCTAGTAAGTTTAAGCTATATAAATAAAATATTTTTAAGAGTTAGTAAAAATAGTAGTTATTTTAGTAAAAAAAGGTAAATGCTAGCTAAGTTAACTAATATAAATAAATAACCTATATAAAATCTAAGGAAAAATTTCTATTAGTGAGGTTTAATAAAAATTCCAATATAAGTCGCACCTTCCTATTTTCTATATAACATTAACCATGGCAAAATGAAGCCGCAGGATCACGGAGTACAAAGTACAATAACATTCATAGTGGTGGAAGAACTAGCTAATAAGGAGGCCGGAATGATCCACCAAATCGCTAATAAAGGGAAGAGGGAAAAGGGAAAAGGGACGAAAATGGATGGACAACCAGCTGCCCACTGCAGCCCAGCGCAGTGACAGAATCAGTAGACCCGACTACTCTTCCCCGGCAAGGAGCTATTTGATGATTGACAACTGAATTAATAGGAGCAGGAGAAAGGTAAGCCATCAGATGCCTCAAGAGGAGGGTTCACCATGTCTCAACTCGAAAAGCAGAATTTGGGGTACGATCCAAGCGCCGTATATTGTGCCGGACCTCATGCTGTGGGTTCATCTCGGACTCGGAGGGAACACTGGCCCAAGATCAATTGATCAATCTCAATATGTGCGAAGTACTTCGTACAATTGTTCCCAATTAGGTACGTACCACGTGATACCGATTTACTAAGTGGATGAGTTATTAATTCAAATGGAAGGAATCAACGAAGACACTTCAATGTTGGAGTCAATTCAGAATCACCGCCGTGACTGTCTTGAGAGTCAAAATCAAGGAAGGATACGAAGTACTTCGTACAACAATTTGAATTGGAGTCTGGCTCCAGACAAACCCTGCTCCCTAGTCCCTCCCCAGTGCCAACCCTGCATCCATTCGACGCAGGGACGCGACAAGCAGCCAATGAAAGAGACCCCAAGCATGCCAACACTGCCAAGCCTGGCAAGCCATGGCTTCGAGCCTTCGTCCAATGACCAAGCTCCAATCCCCTCGCCCGGCGGCTAACTCATACAGCTTCGTGGAGTCGATGCCCCATCCTGGCGCTTGACCACGACATCCTCTCCTCCCACTCGTCGACACATCATGCAATCTCTCCAGCTTGGAATTGCTGGCCTGCCCTTCTTGGCCACTGAAAGCATCGAGACACGGCCCTCATCGGATGCTTTTTTTGGTATGTGGGAACTAGGCCATGTAACGCGAGTCGATCCAGGCAGATGAGTCCTCAATGGACATGCCACTAATTCCAATTATGGACAAAGCCTGGCTGCAAGTCGTTGCAAGCCGTTGCAAGCCATTGCCTGTATACGCAACATGACGCTCTATTCCTGGAGCTCCTTGGCTCGGTTGGGCTTTTCTTAAAACGCGAGGGTCAACGCCAATCGAAAATGTCCCCTCTGACACCCATTCCCTTTCCTCTCTTTTGTTCCCTCCTTGCCTCGTGTGTGTCTGTAAGGAGTCGTGTTGTACTGTTAATATTTCATTCACTCTTTTGGTGATTAGTTCTTTTTCTCTTCAATGTTCTTCGTCACTCTCATTCCCTGTCTGTTATTCAGTTCTTACTGACGGCTTTTGAGTGGTTTCTTTTGATAGAATCATTCTTCTGTTTTTGTACCATAGTCCTGTTCCTTGTTCGTCCCTCGTTTCATCCATCTCAATGACCACTTTTCGAGTTCGCTCCGAGTCACCCTCTCTAGCACTCTGATTCCTTCGTTCATTCCACGCTGTAACAGGAACGATTCAGTCGAGTCAGACGAGCAAACTATTGTCGATCTGCTTCGAGCCACTCGAGTCTGGCCTCACCATCATCATCATCATCATCATATATACGCCATTTCTACCTTTGCTCGATAGCTACAAGCAATACATACACCATGACCTTCTTCGATATACCGAGGACCGAGGGACCTCAGCCCGATCCCATGCCTTCTCCGCACGACGACAATGAGAACAACGACTGGGACGAGTGGGAAGATGAAGGTGCCATAACTCCCATTCAGGATGACGAACAACTCCTCCATCCTGGCCCGGCTGCACCAGCACCAGCAAAGAAGCAACCCCTCAGAAAACTCTCGGGGAAACTCCACATAGCATCGCGATCCTCACTCCACCGGCCAAGACGCCTCAAGTCTCGCCAAAGACAAAAGGCTCAGAATGCAAAGGCCGGCATTCGAATCATTACTGATCTTCCAAGATCTCAAAGGCCCGTTCAACAACCTCAGAACAGCCCCAACACCACTAAACCCAAGTTCGTCGACCTCGCTGCATTAAGGGCCCTAGAAGGTAGCCCAAACTCTGCCTCTGTTGGCAACTGGAACTGGCTTCGACGCAAAAAGTCCGTCGCTTCCTCCAATCATCCACATCCTCCCCCGGCCGGCCCGGGACAAGACTTATCACCAGCAGATGGGCCTATTGTCATTGGAATTTCCATGAACCCCGAAGCTCTTGAAGGCAGAGAGATTAGCCCCCACACGGCCTTCATCGACACCCCTGTTCATCGCTTCCCACCCGCCGGCGCCGTAGCGGGACCTACTGTGACGACAGCGATATCGCAAACCACATCCCCACTTACGCCATCCCAGATGAGGTCAGTCTGGTCGCCAGACACCCCGAGCACAGCAACCACAATATCCTCTCGACCGGCCTCCAGTATTTATAGCCAGATGACCGGCGCGGACCAGAGTCGGCTTGCTTCAAGTACCCCCGTGCCACCTGTTCCCGAGGTCCCTGCCGGTTATCGGCAGAGTCAGCGCAATAAACTTATTAGCATTGCTTCCGAGGATGACCTCGACACCGGCACTCCTTGCACCCTTTTTGAAGAGGACGGAACTATTAGCCCCGAGCGGGCTCGTCGGCTTCAGAGACAGGCTTCCTTAGCTGCCACGGTACTCACTTGCTCGCCAGAAACTGCCGTCAGCCCGAGGGGATGGTGGGATGAGCATATAACTAGTCCTACTCCTACGGTGCCTACTCCTGTCGCCCCACTGCCCTCGCCGGAGCCCTCATCAGGGCCTGCACCGCTTGCTATGTCAGGAGCCTTACCTCTGCCCACAACATCGCGCCAGATACTGCCTCTGCCTCAGCAAGCACACGTTTACCGACAGGACACAAGGAATGATGTGGATGAGCTGCGGGGAGAAGCTGGTATAAAGCAGCATACGGGAGTGGTGGAGCCCACGAGAAACAGCCCGAGCCCGAAACCCGTGAATATCCTAAGGACTGGTTCTACGCCGATAATTAGAACCCCGAGTCCAAGACGTACACCATCGCCGCATACTGTTCCATCCCGAAGCGGATCACCTCGATTGCCCCTGGGATCTGCCACCATGGCTTCTTCACAGTCTCCGCTGAGACGCGCCGAGACCATGGGGGACAAGGCAGCTATCCTGGCAGAGGAAAATGAAACGCCATCAGAGGAGCCCCCACCGTACTCACCCCCACAACGCCACATCCAAGCTCCTGTTCGTTACCGCGCAGTGTTCCCGCCGGACCACCCCCTTTACAGTCAGTTCCCGCCGTCGCCAGGTCCCGTTTCACCGGGTGTTGTGGGATCTATGACCGCGCTGGGAGCCGTCAATATGACCGAGATCCCGTTGACCCCGGCACCACATGCGAGTACGTTCAACGATAGGCCGGCTGGAACTTTCGTTCCTCATGAACACTCGATTCCCGCCGATGGCCCCCAGAACCGAGTCGAAAGGGAGCGCAGACGCCATGAGAAGGAGGAGATTATGGCCCGAAGGGTGGGCGGAATGTGGAGGGGCCGATGCTGTATTCCGGCTAGCGGATGCTACGGTCGACCCGGCCGCGAGGGCCGCCAGAGACGTCGGATATGCCTCGGCGTAGTGACGTGTGTTATTGTCATGATTGCTGCTGGTGTCGTCCTCGGGATCATGCTTTCGAAGAAGCACCCTGCGCCACCTGAGGTTGAACAATCCCTCTTCGTAAACCTCACGGGGTTTCCTCCGATGCCGACGGGTGTCTTGACCGTTGCCGGTCCCGACAACTCCCACTCATTCGACGGATGTACAAAGCCCTCGACCTTGTGGAGTTGCGATCTTCCCAAGGAGCTCCACGATTCGGTGTCGCCTTACAACCCTAACCAGCCGACGGTAGCTTTCCAGATTCAGTTCGACAATAACCCTGGACTGCACTGGAATGTCCCAAACGGGAAGCCGCCTGTTCCTGAGGAGACTCAGAGCTCCGGAGCATCACCTCGACGCCGAGCCAAGAGATTCGCTCCTGGTATCTCGCCTAGCCCCGACCCGCCCTCGTTTGAAGAGATGTGGTTCTTGGGGAACACCACGGATGGTATTGTTTCCGACGACAAGGCGGGCGAGCCCACGCCATTCTACATCAGCCTCTTATCGTCGATTAATCAGCCCGTGGGATCCAACCTTATTGAGAAGAGAAAGAGCGGCCTTGCTACGCGTCAACTCAAACTCGAATTGCCACCGCCTGACCGAAAGGATGACGGGACAGGTGCACCGGCCCGGTTGCTTCCGGAGGTGAGACAGCAGCCGATTCGCCTTTACGACAGAGGCCTCCCGACGGAACACTATGGCTTCTACACGTACTTTCGGCGAACCATCTATCTCCGATCCGTCACGACCCTTAATCGGACGGATGTTATAGACGATGTTCCGCTTGACAAGCAAGGGGGCTCCCGAGAGAGCGAAGCCAACTTTCTCGTCACATGGGCCGAGACCCGATTCCTGATGCAGATCTGGACCAACAGCGACGCCACCAAGGGCCTCCTTTCCAAAGGGGACAAGCCCGGCATCGAGGACACTGCTAATCTGACCCGGCCCGGTACGATGCCGTACCCTGTGACGATGAAGCTCGACACCCACGGCGGCGACCCGGAAAAAAAGTTTGTGTGGGCGTGGCAGGTCAACGAGCGCCAGCAGATCGATACGACCCGCACCACGTTTCTCTCCAACGACATTAGCAAAGGAGGCGCGGTTGTGAATCCGCGAACCACAAGGAATCGTAGCTTTGGAGGGTTTGACGGAGGCTCTGGTGGTTGCCAGTGCGAATGGTTGAACTTTGTTGAGAAGAGATGAAACGAACAAACGAATTTATCGACGTCTTAATATTGCTCGGGGAGGAGAAACGACTTGCATCATCATATCAGCTATTTATTGCTTTTTTTCCTTTTTCCTTTTCCTTCTTCCTTTCTGTCCATTTGCATCACTACGTATATACAGCAGAGACGGCTTGGGGGATTGGGCCAGTCTGGAACCATCTACTACGATTTAGAGTCATATATCTATGCATTATGAATAACCAAAAATAATCAGAATATAAAATAAAAAATATTTAAAACATATATTCGTTAGCGAATCTAGCATTTTCTGCATCTCGTACTGTCTAGATTTGGAAGAAAAGAGTTCCAGGAAGAACACGGAATCTTTTGCACCGAATTGACCGAGGTCCCCGAGCTCTTAACTTCAAAATTTCCCTGCAACGCTGGACTCATCACATTAATCACATCACCGCCGCCGATGAGGTTACTCTCTCACCACAACCTCTCCTTTCACAGCCGCCAACCGATGTAAGGCAAAGAAGAAAAAAAGAAATTAGCGAGGAAGGAAGAACGCACCGCTGAACATGGGATACTCCGGTCTCCAGAGGGAAGTCCTCTCTCTCTACCGGCAGTGCCTCCGCGCCTGCCGCGCCAAACCAGCCGTACGTCAAACGACACACCCACTTTCGTTTTTCTTATATATCTAAGCTTCAATGGTGAAGTTCGCGGAATGGCGCGAGAGGAAAAAAAAGAACCGACGAACTGATTTTCTTTCTTTGAATTAGGATGCGAGACCGGGCTTCAAGGCGTTTGCGAGAGAGTCATTCGAGAAGAACCTGGGGTTGAGTAAGCGTGATTTCGGGCTGATTGAGTATCAGCTGAGGAAGGGGAAGAGGCAGTTGGAGCTTTATTCGAAGCCGGAGATTAGGAAGATTGGGGTGCAATAGGGTGTGTGTGTTTGATGGCTCTTTGGTTTTTTTTTTTTTCTCCTTCGACTGTTTGTGATATCTTGCGGCGAGACGGATTCTACTTTCACCAATGCCTCCTGGGAAACACTGGAGAAGCGAACGATTGGTCAGGTTGGTGAGATGGCTCGGCGATTTGCATAGCTCCTGGTTAGAGAGAGGGAGCTGTCTATCTGGACGAGGGGATCATCACGTCTATTGTACGACTAGAGATGAGGGAAGCATAGGAAGGTGTTCAGTGGGTATCTTCATTCATCCAAGTTACGAGAGAAAGACAAGCAATTATCATTCATAGCCGAGGTGATTATTTTTTCTAAAGCAGAGCTATACGAAATAGTGGCGACCAAAGCAAAAGTAGATTACGAAACGAACAAAGAACAAAATATAGTTCCGTCAACCGGAGCTAACGGGAGGAATGATCGCAACCTCGTCGCCCTCACCTATCACCATTGTGCCGCTGCATTCCTCGTCGCCGGAGACATCCACATATTCTAGATTCACGGTGACGAGGCAAGACCCGAGCAGCTTGGCCTTGATGCCGGGATACTTCCCCTCTAGGACATCAAACAGCCCGTTCAAGGGTAGAGGGGCTTCTAGCGGCTCGGATTCTTTCGACGTGTACGAGGCGACGGCAGCAAAGTAGAGCACGGTGAAGTGGCCGCTGGGTGGCGTGGGCACCACGGAGGTCATTGTTGGGGATGGTCTGGGGGAGAGGATACGGTTTGATCTGAAAGGTTTGTCCGAGACGAGTTAGCGAATTCTGTGTTCGAGAATCGGTGGACAGATAAAATGCTTGAGATGATAGGTATGGATTCAGAGATCTTGGTGATAATGAGAACATCATGTAGTTCAGGTAATGTAGCTTATTGACATCATGTTCCATATTTGGTTGACTTGAACAAGAAAAGGGAATAAACTTACCCATTGAGGTTGGACCAGTCTACGACGTGGATTAGGATTAATCCAGGTCTTGAGAGAAGAAAGCTGTTGGAGAAGGGGAAAATTTTGTCGAGGAGCTTTGAGGAGGGGGAAAAATGCTTCAAATACCTACTCGACAGATGGAGCTGGACTGGCCCCACGTGACAAGAATTCTTGGAACTTCAACGTCTCGCCCCGAGAACAGAAGAAAAAGAAGGGGAAAAAAGACATGTAAAACGCGTGGAAAACGCATAATCGTAAAGATCTGACCAGCAGCTAGCTAGCAAAGCCCCCCGACGTGAGTTTCCATTTCTTGTCTTCATTGCCCTAGTTTCCTCTCCCTGCTGGCGCTCTCATTCGAGCCATTGGGGGCCTCATCCACACGCAATCACCTCAAAACATGGGATATCCTTTTTCGCGAAAGAAAGCGCAACTCCCGGGCAAGGGGTAGAAGGATATTAAAAAAAAAACCGAGTCTTTCAATCCTTTGCAGGAGAAAAAAATATGTGTCCTTCGATTCGTAATGCAGATGCCGGTGACTCCTCTAACAAAAAGAGATTAGGGCTCAGCTGTTATATGTGATGCCCGCCCTCTGGACAGTGATTTTCCCTTTTCCTGTAATTGCCTCCTGAAAAGCCAAGTTCATGAACACCCCCACCAACCCGTCGCCAAAATCTCGTCCCCCCGATTCAACAAAGCTCCCTTCCCATCTGTGGGGGGCTGTTTATCGTAGACGCCTGGCCTCACGTTCGGACTCGAGGAGGCAGAGGATGTCGTCCTCACGGACTAGAAGTATCAAAAAGCTACTGTTAGCCCACACATAACCATTTCTCACATCGCACCAATTGTGGGAATTCGAATAAAACTCTCGAGGAGGAGGAGCCGGAGAGGGGTGGGTCTCATGAGGAAAGGGCATATCGTACCGGGTCCCTTGACGTTTCGGATGATGGATCGGGTAGGGTCGTCCATGAACTCGACGCGAACCTGGGTAACACCTCCACGAGAACCTATTTGCGTATTCCAAGTCAGCAATTTTTAAAACCAAAACCACAACAAATATCGTGACAATATATTGTATCCTCCTCCTCCTCCTTCCGCCGCCCAGGGGGATCTTCAAATCCGAACGAGACGGTCCCCCATCATCGACGCCAACAAGATATAAAAAAAAACGACGAGCTCGAGATAGCATACCGGTACGGCCGAGGACTCGGGTGACCTTGACGAGCTTTACGGGAGCCTTCGAAGCATCCATTTTTGCTGTGAAGTTGTTTTTCGCTTTGAGATTGTTCGGCGAAGCGACGAAAGGGGGTGGAAAACGGGCGTTGGGTGTGGTTGAAAAAAAAAATGGGTGTTGTTAAGGATTGGTGGTGAACTCGGGCCTTTGGCTAGCTGGGCTCAATCAAACTCGCAGAGGGGGGCTCCTTCACTTTTTTTTCGGTCTGCGAATTTTGATGAGGGTTTTGGTGGTGGGAAACCCTCCCTTCTGCCCCGCGGAAGGTCCGTGCACGAGTGTGTGGGAAATTCGATATCACGTGGATATTATCATCAGGACCAGACGTCACCAGGTGGTGGCTGCTCAATTGAGTGGGGCATTGCGATTACACATGTGCACTGAAGACATGGATGGGGCTGTTCAAGAGACGAAGTCGCTGAAAGGGCTGCAGGAGGCAAGCGATCCACTTGCTGCATTACTATTTGATTCAAGGCGGCGGATGAACATGCTCGTCTTGCCATTATCGAACGGAATCACTCAAACTGGCAAGAAATTAACGGAGAACTAGGGTATCTTAAGTACACAATCTACACAGTAGAATTAGAGATCAGCAGAGGGGCCTGTCGCACAGCGCCCCATCACAACTTCTCTACTCGAGCCTCCAGATCCTTGATCCAAGATTCCATCACCTTCATATTTCCCACCATGACGGAATCCCCTTCTTGCATGGCCTGAGAAATCTTCTCCAACCCGCTCTTCCACTGCTTCAGTTCCGCAGCAGTCTCGGCCTGTTGCTTCTCGATGCGATCCAGCGTCTCGCTAGCCGTGGCCGCGTCGGTGTGTATAGCTCTGAGGGACCGGAGGCGGTCGAGCAGAGGTTGGAGAAGAGGCGTAAGGGTCTCGATGGTAGCCAGGGTGCCGTAGAGGGCGTTAATTTTGGACCGCTGTTCATCCTCTTCCCCCTCGCCAGATTCCTTCCCTGTGTTTTCCCTGATTCTGTCCTCTACGAACCTCTCAATGTTTTGTTGGTCGCCAACACCAGATATACCGCTCTTGGCCTTGTTCAAATTTTGGACATCCGTGACTAGTGTCCGAACCCGGCGACTGATCGAGTCGAGGTTCGCTGTCGAGGCCTGCGCGAGAGCAGAGATCTGCTTGTTTAGCATATCAACCGTAGGCAGCACAGCTCGAGGCAATCCGTTGACTCCAATCTCCAATCCCTTCGTTGTCGTGCCGATCCCTAGAGACTTTTCGAGAGCAAGCAGCCTCTGGTCAAACTCGGCCGCTTTAGCTAGAGCATGAGACTGCTCGTAGGACGGCGCATACGTAACCGTGTACGTAGCCTCGCTGACGGCAGCATCGTGGCCGGAAGCACCATCGGCCCCCTGGACAAGGGGTTTCGAGAGCCTCACAGGACGCGCCACGCCCGCGGGGCGAGAAATCTCCTCGAGAACCCTCCCTAACGACTCCAATCCCTCCGCATCCCCCTCTTCGCTGCTCTTAGCATCGCCGCCCGTTGTAGTCCTTCTCCGCGCGTACTCCTCCTTCGCTTCTTCCACCTCGCGCTTTAACCTCGCAATCTTCCGCTCCAGACTCTCGGACGCCTCGCCAGCTTCGTAATCCTCGTCGCTGAGGTCGCCGAGCTCCTCGGTGCCGTCGTCGAGAACACGGTGGCGGCGGGATCGGTAGGATCTGCGCTTGCTGTCTACGCGGTCGGAGAAGTCGACGCCGGCGGAGTTGTAGCGGGTGGATTCGAAGCGGGAGCGGGCTTCGTCTATGCGGAGCTTGGCGCGGGATATGCCGCCGTCTTCGTCGGCTGTGTCTTCGTCGGAGGCTACGTCGGATGGGGACCGTAGTGTTGTTCCCTAGAGTGGGGGGTGGGAGCGAAGGGTTAATCTCTATGACGGACTGGAGAAGGGGGGGGCAGGAGGGAACTCACAGGCACGGTGGAGTTGTCATCTGTTAATTCGGGGGTTTCGTAGATGTCTGGCGCGGAGTCCTGGAGAAGACCGGTCAGCAATCTGAAGTGAGCTGCCTTGCGATTTGGAGTTCCATACCAGATCAGGCAACGCGGCATACTTTCTGTTGAGAGCCATTGCCGGTGTCAGGGGATGGCTAAAATACCAGATGAAGTTTCGCCGTTGCCGGCAAGAATTTAGACCGAGGAAGGAGCTTGAGGTGTGTTTGCAATCGAAGAGCCAGCCCTATTATGTCTTGGGTGACGTTGATGAACGGCTCCGATTTCAGGGGCCTCCATGTCAACTCCCTCAGCCTCTCCAGCAATTGATTGATGGGAGAGCTTGGGCTGTTCCCCACTCTCCTCAGTCAAACTCAAGCCACGACTGCCCGGCTTAGGGGAATCATATTAAATATGCTTCTCATGCTCTTTATAAATCCCTTTCTATATATGCATAAATAGGAAATGGAAAACTCCAAGCCTCCGCTTTTATGGAATATGAAATGATTGATACCGAACCCATTTAAATCCTATGCTATAATCGATCAATATTGATCTTTCTTTTCCAAGATCAACTTCAATGAGATCAAGAAGAGTGTGGGGGTGTTATCTTTAGTGGCTTTATAGTGGATTCACGTGATACTAGAGAGCTGGACCCGCTGGAGCAGACCCAGATTAGCACTCTGTATTCCCCTGGCAACCAACATCAATTGATCAATACTGCTCAGCTTGAAGAATTGATTCATTGTTCAATCTATTCTCACATACCAAAGAGAACTAGATTATGTGGCAGGAGAACTCGGCTCTGTTGATGTAATCATACATTTGATCTCTTCTTCACAAGCCGTAACATCCTCAATCGCATCCACACCCCCTCCCTTTTTGAGCTTCTCACAAGATGAGTGCCCACGCAAGGAACCAACGGGTGTTGGGAATGAGCAGGAATGTCAGGACGCCTCGGCTACTGAAGTCACTTAATCGCCCAGAGACAACGTCTCGGGAAACCCTCCGCAACGAGCCGGCAATTCGGGAGCCCGACGACATCGAGGCACCGCCAATCAGCTCGGACGAGGACGAGGAAGAGGCAGAGGATGTGGAGGAGGACAAGGTATCAAAGGCGGCTCCAGCAAGGACTAAAAGAGCCAACCATGTATGGTCCAGCGACCTGGAGGAGGGCGACTCTCCGCCGCGGGGTGATATACGGCCCACTACCTTCTCCAAACCGACGAAAGAAAAGCCGTTTGGCAAGCAGCCTGCGAGGTACGAGGGAGTGCGGTCTTTCAGGGAGGGATTGAAGCGAAGTGAAGAGAACTCCAGCAGAAAGTCGTCGTCTTCAAAACTGACCTCTAGGTCTGACGCCAGCTTTCAATCTGGCGTGTTAGAAACAAGCCTACTTCGAGACTCTGAGAAGACGTACAAGGTGGCCAGCAAGCGGTGGAGAAGCCCACCTTCCAAGCCCCGCAGCCAGAAGCGGACAAAAAAGGCTGAATGTGAGTATCTCAACCCCAAGTTCCTGTCAATCAAAAAAAAAAAAAAAAAAAAAAAAAAAAAAAAAAAAAGAAAAAAAAAAGAACCGCTAAATCGTACTAACCTGAGGACTACTTAGCCGTTGAGAAAGAGCCAGAGTTGCCAAAACTGAAACTACCCGATGACCTCTTTGATAGCTTCGATGCGGAGATGCCCAAGCCGCGGGTAGCATCTCTGCAAATTCCCAACAGGACAGCAGACTCACCATCTCCTACCGAGGCCAATCCTCCCAGAAGGACTCTCCGCTCGTTATCTGCTTCTCCACCGAAATCCACCGCGCCTGTCAAACTTGACACCAGGTTTTTGGAGGACTCCCCATTGAAGAATTCCAAAAAGAAGAAGAAGTCGACAAAATCGGCCTTGCTCGACGAGAAACCGCGCCTGAAAGATGTTGAGGATTCCGTGGACTCTAGCGCGCACCTAGGCAAACTATCAGACAGCGATGAATCTCCGCTCTCAGATATCGATTTGAGTTTCGATGAGATCGAGGAGAATACTGCAGCAGCACAGTGCCCCTACTGCAAGAAACCAGTGGACTCGGACCTCTTACAGACTTTCTCCAAGGGGAAGCGCATGCCGATCCGAATGCAGAGGCTCTTCTGCACCGAGCATAAGAAGGTTGAGGCGACGGACCTCTGGAGGTCCAGAGGCTATCCCGATATCGATTGGAAGGCCCTGGACTCGCGCATATCGGATCACTACAACTACCTGGAGAGGATATTAAAGGGCGGCCGCAGCCATTTTGGAGATCTACTGGCGCGAGACATCAAGGAAGGAATCAATCGAAACCTCATGAAGGCGGACTTTAACAGTTCGCCGGGGTATTACGGTACACGAGGCTTCAGGGCCATGCAGGAGAGCATCTTTGGCCGTTTCTCGAGCCTGCTGCGCAAGCGGGCCGTGGAGGACAGCCTCGTGTCTTCTCGTGGATACTCACTCTACGTTCAGGCGGTGCTGGTTCCGGAGCTGGCGGTGCGCCTCGTGATGGAGGACATGGACGTTGAGGCGAAGGAGGCCAGACGGATTTTGGAGGAGAGTGCTTGGATCGGGGAGCTTTTGTGCGAAGATGCGGGAGATGTCGTCGACGATGACGACGATGATTTGTTTTAGGGGGCCATGGCATTTCCCATTTTTTTTTTGTTTGCATTTTTTCCTTCTCTTGATCATCCAGTCATGACTTGTATGATTTGTATGACTATTGTACTACTACAAAAGGCGTAACGGACAAGGAGCAAGGGGAGGGGGAGGGGGAGGGATGTGGACTTGAGCATACATAACGAGGGCATAGGCATGAGAAACTGGGGCAGGAGATGGATCCGAACGGACAACATAGCCGGCGATATTCACTTTCCTAGACTAAAAGAGATGATTTTCTAATGATTGAACGGGGAGATTCCCTGTGCGAATTTGTCATTTGACGGATATCCACGGGCTAGACGGAATTGGAATTCTCTATCGCTTGCACTGGTGAGCTTTAAGTATGACTCGGGCTGCAGTCTGATCCCCGAACATGGATGACAGGCACTCGGGGACTCTTGACTCTGTGCCTACCTGCCTGCGCTACGAAGCAAAGAAATCAGGCCCGTGTCATAATAGTCAAAGGGTAAGAAGTATGAAGTAGTGCAATTACCATCACACTACGAAGTATTACTAGTGGAATTGATCTCCGATTAAAGTAGGTGTCCGAGCCAAACTCTAGAGCCGGCGTAGGGCTAAGGGATCCCGGAATGAGGAGCAGCAAAGCTAAGCTATCTGAGGCAGCTGCAAGAATCGCATCCCAGACATGGTGGGGAAAACTGACCAGGCCCTAGTTTGTACACTTCAAAACTACGCCACATCGCGTAGGAAGTACTATCTAAAGTGCATGACTGATGTATATACACCGAGCGACGAGATGTGGGTTGGCTGTTTAGTTGGTTGGTGGTATAATAGGTCAGGACACTAGAATGGTGCGTGACGGGAAATGCAAGATCTTCGCTGCACATCGATCGATCTGCGTTAATTCGGGCTTACGAAAGCTCTACACCGCAACAGCAAAGCGTGTACGAACTCTCCGTTTCCATCCCGTGGAAACAAAGGGCCGAGAGGGAATGGGTCGGCGCGGCCGAGTCTTCTCCTTTGGAACACGGGTTCTCGGCATGAAGGGGAGCTTGTTTCGGACCGTGCTCGGTGCGCCGTTCACTAGATCCGGGGCATTTGTGGGGATTATTTGAGCACAGCAGATGGAGAAAGGTTAACGAGTGTCGTATTTGATGTCTCCTCTCGGTCTAGTACGCGAATGATGGAGGGCTGGGCTAACACTTTGTACGCGGAAGAGCATAATATCGATCTGCACTCTTGACTTGGTTGGATATGAGCAAAAACAACATCGGCTGAAGCGAACATCAGGAAAGTCCAAGCCCACCAATTTCCGTGATGTTGGAAGCTCGAGCCTGAGAAGTTCTGGGGGGGCCTGATTATCAGACCCTAGTTATTTCGTAGTGACCTAAACCGTTAGACAAGGTCAACCCCCGCCCCTCTCAAAGGAGTCTTCAAAGTTCTTAGCGAGCACTGCACAGATCGCGGAATGGTTCGTGGGAACGGCAAATTGGGTTGAGGCGTCTCGGCCCTTTCAAGGTGATGTCGCGCGGTATCGTGAGACGGTAACATCGCAGCTGGGGCGAGTCTTCTGAACAGAATGGAGCCTTCAGATCCAATGGAAAAGCAGCGTCGCGATTACCCTGAAAACCATACTTCGTACATCGTGACTTGACACGGGAAGTATTACGAAGTACGAAACAGAGGGATTGTCCAAACTCTGATGAGTGGAGATGGATGAAATAAAGGGCTTGATCCAGGTCCGCATTGGGCGGGCTGCACTAAGCTCAACGACATCTTCGCATCCACTTGCCAACTTTGATACACAGTACATCCTTGGCTTTGGGGGGAATGACTCCCGATTTGCTGCTGGTCGGTCACTGTCTCGGTCGCTGTTATGGTCAGTCGTGGCCAATCGACAAGTTCATTGATCAAATCTCTCTCAAGTCTACTTCGTAGACTTCGTACGAAATACACTCCTTTGTACTCATGTCAATGTTACGCCGTTACACTATTGCAACTGCCAGGGTCCGCCCAATTGTTACGAAGTAGTGCACGAAGTAGGTTCGTCCTGACCTATTTTGCCACCATATGTAATTTCATACATTGTGCGAAGTAGTAGCACTTGGCTACTCGGTGCTTCGTACTCGTACTCGATTAGTATTGTCCTCGCAAGTCTATCTGCCCTATTGGAATGTGGAATAACAGTGAGATGGATGGTGCCCATGGCCAATGCCGACCTACATTATATCCTTTTCGCGGTCCTTGTAAAACGAATCGAAAAATCGATGTTTGAGGAGCTCCTTTGCCGTCTTCCTCTTCTCCGGCAACCAGTGGAGCATGCAAGATGCAAAGTCGAGAAACGCCTCCTTCTCATCGCCCTCTAGTTCAGTCACCGTATCAGCCAGCGTCTTCCCTGGTTCAACAAGGTCCCTGCGGAGAATTTGGCCTGTTGAGAACATCGTGAGTTATTGTCACCCCAACTCCTTACTATTGACCTTTAATGGCGGGGAACTCACCATCGTCGTCAAAAAATGGGCCGCCCCAGAGCTTGTTCATGTTCTTGCATGGCTCGCCACGTGGACTTATCCACGCCTTGTCCACTTCATGTTCGCGAAAGAGTCTCTCTCGCTCGACCACCTCCTCGGGTGGATCCCCAAGCAAAGAAACCATTTGGGCTAGGTGGACGTGTGCACTGTATTCTCCATCCTCCCCGGCCGGTCGGTCAAATAAGGCAATGTCCTCCAGGAGATTCCACATCTACTTCGTATTGGGATTGATTAATATTCTCTCCTGCAAAGCGGGGTTGACATGGAGAATGCCTGTTCTACTCACGAGAAGTCCTAGGTTCCATATATCAACGCTATACGACCAGGGACAGCCAAGCAACACCTCTGGGGCCCGGAAGCAGTGGGATTGGATCGGGGAGAGATGAGCAAAACCCTTTTTCAAACCCGGAAAGGTTAGGTTGAAATCAGCTAACTTTGGTAGCAGCCTTGTGCCTTGAAGAGGACCAAAGTCGCCTTGCGAGAGATATGTTACGCGGCCATCCTCAGGCCTGATATGCCTGGGTTGTGGGACTTTCTGTTGAAATCTGATAAAATCTTGTAATACAGCATCATTCTCGATGGTAATCATAATGTTGTCATCCTTGATATCTAAGAGGCCATCGAATTATTAGGATTACAGGGATCAAGGTGCCTCATTCCAAAGGAAAAGAAAAAAGAAAAGGAAAAGAAAAAAAAAAGGAAAAAAAAGGAAAAAAAAAGGAAAAAAAATAAAATAAAATAAAATAAAAGGGACAAAAAAAACCTACCCGTGTGAATGAGGTTGCACTCTGTATGCAGGTAGTCGACAGCTTGGAGAAGGCAGTAAATGTAAAACTTAAACAGCGGCGGTGGTAACTTTTTCGTCCGCAAACTATGTTGGAGCTTGAAAAGGGTTCCTCTCATCGGCTCGTATACAAGACAGAAGTGTGTTCCACCTTGTCCCTGTAACTGAAACTCATCCTCAGGGATCCTGGTGAAGTCTATGCCTTCGTGTGATGGATTCGCACTTCGGATGATCTTTGAATTCTCCGCCTCCCTGCCAGGGTCAGTGTCGAGTGCTGCGATCTTGATGCTGACGTAGCGGGGCAGGTCCGACTTCCCCCATCGTTTGCTATTCATGACGTTAGGTACGGATCAATGATGTGCCATGATAATCTGTGACGGGGTTATTACAATTTGAGGTTCTCTGCAAGCCATACCGTTGAGCCCGAGCCGTAACCAAGCTTTGCGATTGTTTTGAATCTGCCGTCCAGAACCTGTCCGGGATGCGTTTGATGAAAATACTTCACCCGATCCCTCGGGAAGAGCTCCTCGTCGATAGGCTCGTCAATGATATAAGACGTAGTTCCATATCGATTGATATCGGCAGAGGAAAAAGGCCGGCGGAGCGCTAATCTCCAAGACCGTTTCGGTGCACAATGCATTTGATCTATCTGGCGATACTGACCGGAGCCGGGGATGAAATTATTTATCGAATGGTTCAGTGCAGCCCTGACCGCAACATCACACATAAAAAGGAAACAAGTGGGTGTACCGCTAATGGCCTCGAAACTGTTCCTGCTGGAAGCCGCTGCAAAGCTCCCGCAGGACTGACTGGCGCCGTTTGCGTTGATCAATAGAATACAATGCCGCGAACAGACAATGGAAGTTCCTGTGGAAAGGGAACTGAAAAAAAAAGGAGTGTCACAATGGGCATGTAAGAAGACCACTTCGACCACTTCACAAGGAGAATAGACAAGAAGTCGAATCCCGATTCCTAGGGATGATAATTGACAATGAACCAACTGTATTATGGCGGCTGAAGCAACTGAAAAAAGGGCTGAGAAAACTACAAGCCGAACTCGATGACTGAACTATCATGACTTGTTGAACTTGTGTGAAGCGAAAACGAATGTAAAGAAACAAGAAACAAAGAAGACTCAACCACCAGGAACAATGTATTCCCGTTCCATGTGGCCGCTGGCCGTCTTCCCAGATTGTTGATCTTACCGCCGTCAGCGTTCCCTTGGTCCATTCGACAGCCAGGCCACGCCTCACTTTAATCTTGCAAAGCCTGGCTAGGCCAAGCTTGGTGACCACCAGGTTCAGGTCAAGCCTCAAGAGTGGAGGATTGACCATTGATGTTTGAGCGACCGATCAGCAACACGTCAAGAGCCTGGCGTTGCTTATCCACCCTGCAACAAAGGTCAAGGCGAGGCTTGGTGGTCCCATTTCCGCTTTTCTTGTTTTTCTCTCCCTCTTCCTTTTTGGTTATTAGTGTTAGCGAAATACAACGAGCCTCAGAAGAGTACGTAGGGCAGATTTTGTACTTCGTACACTAATATTGCCCCAAACGTTTTTGTCATCAAGTGTACTGAGGTACTTCGTAACTTCTCGCCTGGCCGCATGGATCAAGAGACCCGCCCCCAGCCGCTCATTGCACTAAAATGATTGATACCCCAAAGTCTCAAGACACCCCAAGACCAGGTCAGGCCAAGTCATGGAGTAAGGTACCACGGTACTGGGGTACTTCGAAGTTAAGTCGGGTGGTCAGGCCAAACGTGGTACACTACGAGGTACTTCGTACTCACTCCTTGGTTGGTACAAAGGCAGTGGACACTGGAGTGTGTTGGTCGTCCTCATGTAATACTACATGTGCTTTTGTGTACCATGTTGCAGCGTCAATGTTCAATGCCGCCCGCCTCAAAACTCCGTTCACAATAGTGCACGCAAGCTCCCGACATCAATCAATGTATACGACAGTTTTGTCGGCTCTACTTCATAGGAACGGAACTGTGTACGATTGATTGACACCTCGTAATCCAGCTCAGTAATTCAGAGGCAACGTGCTGCCGACGCTTGGAACTTGCTCGCCCCACGCCAGCAGCCCATGGCTCCCATGAGTTGAGGGACCAGGCCATGAAGCATATTAAGCCCAGTCTCATTGATACATTGATACTTGGGGACATTGAAATTGTTTCAACCTTGTGCGTTGCTACTTGTTAATACCTGTACACCACCTCGTACCTCGTACTTCGTCACTACTCAAATTCACTGCATTTGGCATGTACCTTCTGCCAGGCTACTTCGTACTGAGGTACTTCTTACTTCTTAGCTCAAACTGGCTCAAACTGGCACATAACTTCAACACACTGACCACCTCCTACATTTTGACTCTCACCAACCACGCGGTCGCTCCAAGGTGCCCCAGCATCCCGCCGCAGAAACCTTGAACCTCTAACTTCGTACTCCACTCTTTTACCATTCGAAGTTGGTCCGTCAGACAAAGGACAGAATCAGCACACAGCACTTTGACATTCAGCCCCGTCGACATCATCATCGGTCTCTTGCCCCCATATTCCCCCGCCAGAGCCTGCGATCCATCCACGTTCCGACCACGACGAAAACGACGAGACCACAACACCGCGTCTATCGATTGGATTAATCTCCCAACCAATTTCTCGACGAAACACGCGATTATCTCCCATCTTCCGACCGACGCCCAAACTTTGCCTGGCGAGATGACCTGAAAGAGACACCACGCCTGTGCCTTTTTTTTTCCCTTGTTCTCTCCGCCACCTTCTCTGCTACCTCCTTACCTCTACCGCTACTGCCGTTACCGTTGCCGCCGCTGTCTCTCGCTCTTTCGTGGACCCCCTCGACACTTCTCTCCTCGCCGCACCCATCACTCATCGCCCTCATATCGGAATCCCCACTCTCCGTCGCTGCCGATAGTTCTTCCTTGCCCGTCGCCCCATTCTACCTCCCCTCTCGAAATGCTTTTTGACTCTAAACGCCAGCAACCATGACTCGGAAGGACTCCAAGTCCTCCCGCTTTAGCTCGCTAACGGGCTCAAGCACCGACAGTGCTCGGTCGAATAGCACAATAAGACCTTCAATCTTCCATTCATCGTCCTCCTCGTCGAGGAGAGCGGTTCCTATACGATTAAAGTTGGAGGAGAGCGGGCTTTTAGCGTGAGTTGCTTGGTTCCTTCTTCTCTGTTTCTTGCACACATTTTCTTTATGCAAATGGGAGCGAGCTTCTCGGCTGGAGCCCTCCCCTGCCCTGTCCGAAATCCTAAAAATGCCAAGCCTGCCTCACAAGTGTCCTGTGCTTTGCCATTCCAAAGAGCTCCACGATAGCGGACACCAAATGCCAATGCCACTGTTACTTTGGTCTCTGCTCCCCGATCTGGTGTTTTTGGTTTCGATACCTGTGCTATACCTGTGCTCTACTCTCTTCCTTATTCACAAGGTGTCATTGCATCCTATTTTTTGTCCTTCGTGCTCCATGAAATCCACGGCTCGTGCATTATTTGCTGATCTGACACTTCCTCCTTTAGTCGATCAAATTCAGTCGATGACCAGCAAGTGTCGCCTACTTCTACGAGCTTCAACCGCCGCCCGTCTTCCGCCTCGAGCGTATCGCTGCGTGATCGGAGGATGAGCGATCTGGCCAACTATCGCCAAGATCTCGCCGTCCTAGAACCTGCCGGCTCGCGATCTTCTCGAAATAACCACGGCGCCCCGTCGGCTGGTCATTCTAACCTTGCCCAAGTAGCGCCCTGGGCGGCTTCATCATCAAGTAACAATAACAACAACAACAACGTCCCATCTCCTAACGTGCCCATGAGCTTCTATAATGATTCGAGCGACAACGTTTCCGTCAGTTCGCACGCCTCCCCAAGTTTCAACCCCCCGCCGAACTACCGCACTGGTACGAGCTCCGGCCCCAACCTGAGCGTGCCTGATTCCCCTGATGCCGGTTACCCTGATGAGAGGCGCCCGTCAATCGCTAGCATCACCACACTTAGCAGTCAAGGTTCTAAGAATAGCTTGGCTCGCGGCGGGTTGCGGAAACTCCAAGGCTTCTTCGGCGAAGAGTTTCCGGGATCAGACACTAGCCTCCCGCCCGCCGTCCCGCCAAAGGACAACCGGCCGCGGTCCTATAGCCATAGTCGGGGACGTCGGGATCGTAATTACTCCAACGCAACTGATCATACCCGCGATGCCTCGCCTTCTTCCTCGAGACCCCGCACTCCCGTACCCGCGCCGGAGGTTGTTCCCTTCCTTTACCAGGAGGCTGAGGTAAGTGCTTTTTTTTTTTTCTCTCTTTATCCTTTCTTCCTCCGCAGCGACATAGCTATGATTACGGTCCGGCTTTGAAAAACAAATAGACGTGGGCAAAGGCTGAACCGAAATGTTATGTAGGATATCGCAAGATATGGCGAGGCGCCGGTTCGCGACATCTTAACCGGCCCTGATCGGGATCGGTATATGAGCGAGGGCGGCGCATCTTCGCGAGAGCCGCCTAAAACCGCGTCATCTTCGAGATCCGGCCACTCTATCGTCCACCTCTCTGGCCACCATCACCGTCACAACAAGAGCAATGACGACCCACGGGCTCTTCGCCCCTCCGTAACAAGAGAGGATTCCCTCCATGCGTCTCGGGACCGCGGTGGTTCGGCGGCTACCTACAGTGGTGCGCGATCCCGAGCCCACAGTCCTACGGCCCCCGTCAAAGCGGGCTCCTTTGATGGTCAGACTTCGCCTGTCCATGCACCGAAGCGAGGGCTCCTCGGTCGCCTGCGGAGGAATAGGGACAAAGACGAAGACGGAAACAAGCTGCGCGATCTCCCCAAATCGAGCCGATCCCTCGCTTCGAAATCATCCCGACCCGAGCTGAAGAGGACGGACTCTCCTGCTTCTAATTATACTATCGAAACATTCGAGCCCCTCGAATTACGGTCGGCGCCCCACCGAGGTGCGACGTTCAATAACAAATTTCCTTTCTCTTCCAAAAAGTCGAAAACTCCCCGGCCGTATGATGCGACTGACGAGGCGATCGGCCCCACAGACCAATACAAGGATGGGACCGTCTTCTATCTTGATACGGACCTGGGCGACATGGACGGCATCCTGAACCGACCCGCCGCGTCATTGACCCCCATGGATGAGACCGCCAGCACGAGGCATGATAGCGAGCAGCTAGAGTCCGGCATTGTCAATGGCGCCTGGAATGCCCCCGACAGCTGGGCTGTTCGTCGCAATACCGAGGACAACTCATACCACGTTCCCGACGTCGACGAATTGGAAGCCCCGCCGAAGGGTGAGGCTGATATGCCATACTGCATCCGTATTTTTAAGGCCGATGGTACCTTTACAACCCTCTCTGTACCGCTCGCATCGACGGTATCGGACGTGATCGATTCCATAAGCAAGAAGATGGGCATCGGGAAGGATGGTCTGCCCAATTTCCACATCATCTTGCGCAAGCGAGAGCTAGTGCGCATCCTCTCGGCCATGGAGCGACCGCTGATATTGCAGAAGCGCCTACTGCAACAGTTTGGCTACGAGGATAGGGACAGGCTAGAAGAGGTTGGTCGCGAGGACAATAGTTACCTCTGTCGGTTTATGTTCCTCTCCGCCCTGGAGAGCGAGTTCCGACCCCAAGACTTTGGGCTGGGCCGCATGCAAAAGTTCAACAACGTCGACCTTTCTGGCCGCAACCTCTTCAACATTCCTCTATCTCTCTACCCCAAATCTGGCGAAATCGTATCGCTCAATCTCTCGAGAAACCTGTCTCTGGATGTACCCCGAGATTTCATCCAGTCGTGCACAAATCTCAGAGATATCAAGTTCAACAACAATGAGGCGCGCAAGCTGCCTCCGAGCTTGAGCCGCGCTTCCAAGCTTACTTACCTCGACGTGTCGAATAACCGCCTGGAGCAGCTCGACAACGCCGAGCTCGATAACCTTCCCGGCTTGCTTAAGCTGAACCTCGCTAATAATCGACTCAAGCGACTTCCCTCCTACTTTGGTTTGCACAAGTCGTTACGCACCCTCAATATCTCCTCTAATTTCCTCGACGTCTTCCCCGACTTCTTGTGCGAGCTGGAGAGCTTGGTGGATCTTGATCTTAGCTTCAACTCGATAGCAAGCCTTCCCGATGACATCGGCAACTTGAAGAACCTAGAACGGTTCGTGATTACGAATAACAGGCTTTCCAATGCGCTTCCCGACACGTTTAGCGAGCTTCTGAGCCTGCGGGAGCTCGACATCAAGTACAATGCCATCACCAGCATCGACATCATCTCGCAGCTGCCCAAGCTCGAGATTCTCTCGGCCGATCACAACTCGGTATCGCGCTTTATCGGCTCCTTCGAGACGTTGCGAACTCTCAAGTTGAACTCGAACCCGGTCACTAAGTTCGAGATTATGCAGCCTGTCCTAACGCTAAAGTCGTTGAACTTGTCGAATGCGCAGCTTGCTAGCATTGACGAGTCGTTCCACCACATTCTCAACTTGGAACGTCTCATTCTCGATAAGAACTACTTCGTGTCCCTCCCCCCGCACATCGGTAAGCTCACTAGACTCGAGCACTTTAGCATCGCCCATAATACCGTCGGCACTCTCCCGCCCCAGATTGGGTGCCTGACGGAGCTTCGTCATCTCGACATCCGCGGCAACAACATCCGCAAGCTTCCGATGGAGATTTGGTGGGCGAACAAGCTCGAGGTCTTAAATGCCTCATCCAACGTGCTGGACAACTTCCCCAAGCCTGCTTCGAGAGCACCGCGGTTACCGGGTGAGGACGGAGGCCCTCCTGGCACTGGGAGCAAGTACGGGTCTGTGTCTGGTACGGTTACGACAAAACCGAGCATGGAAGACCTCAATGACCCGTCGCGACGGCCTAGCCAGGCATCGAGCACCTTGTTGAGCGTCGGGCCGTCGCCGGTGCCCGGCGGACCGGATAGGAAGAATTCTATGGTGTCTGTTTACGGCAAGGGTGGCCGGAAAACGTCGGTTGTGTCTCGGTCGACATCTGCCGGAACCATGTCGACTGGCATCCAGTCGAGCGCAAGAAAGGACTCTAGTCTATCAACGAGACTCGCGAACACTTTTGCCGGATCGCTTAGGGCTCTTCACCTGGCGGATAACCAGCTCGACGACGACGTCTTCGATCAGATTGTCCTTTTGCCAGAGCTTAGAATCCTGAATCTATCTTATAATGAGATTGGAGACATGCCGCAGAGGCTAATCAAGAGTTGGCCTCAGCTGGTTGAGCTGTATCTCTCGGGTAACGAGCTTACGACCCTCCCGGCGGATGACCTCGAAGAAACTAGTCTTCTTCAGGTCCTTCACATTAACGCCAACAAGTTTACAAATTTGCCTGCAGACATCTCGAGGGCGAAGAAACTTGCGGTGTTTGACTGCGGTAGCAATTATCTCAAGTACAACATCTCCAACGTCCCCTACGACTGGAACTGGAACCTCAACCCCGAACTTAGATTCCTCAACTTGTCTGGCAACAAGCGGCTAGAGATCAAGCAGACCGTTAATCAGCGGGATCATTACTCTATGAACGGCGAGCAGTATGCCGACTTCAATCGCTTGCAAAACTTGCGTGTTCTTGGCCTCATGGATGTTACTCTAACCCAACCGCGAATCCCTGATCAGAGCGAGGACCGCCGTGTGCGAACCTCGGGGTCAATGGCCGGACATCTGCCGTATGGTATGGCTGATACTTTGGGCAAGAACGAGCATTTATCGACCGTTGATTTGGTGGTACCGCGCTTCAACTCGTCCGACTCGGAAATGCTGTTGGGCTTGTTCGACGGACAGGCCTTGTCGAACGGCGGCTCAAAGATTGCCAAGTTCCTCCACGAGAATTTTGGCCGTATCCTCACGACCGAGTTGAAGTTGCTAAGGACGTGGATCGGGGAGACGCCGGTGGATGCGCTTCGCCGGGCCTTCTTGTCGCTAAACAAGGACCTCGCCACCATCGCTACGCAACATATCGACGAACGTTCGCGGTCTTTCAAGTCCATGCGCAGTCTGTCGCAGCCGGCACCTCTTGTTTTGAGCACCGAGGACCTGAATTCGGGTGGTGTGGCCACGATCCTTTACCTTCAGGGCATGGAACTGTATGTGGCCAATGTTGGCGACGCCCAGGCGATGCTTATCACGGAGGGTACGCATAAGATTCTCACCCGGAAGCACGACCCTGCCGAGCCGAGCGAGCGACAGCGTATTCGAGAAGCTGGCGGCTGGGTCTCTAGGCACGGGCTTCTCAACGATCAGCTTGAGGTCTCGCGAGCTTTCGGATACGTCAACCTTATGCCGGCCGTACAGGCTGCGCCACACGTTAGCCACCTCACCATTCGAGAGCAGGATGACATCATTCTGCTGGCTACGAGAGAGCTCTGGGAGTACCTGTCCCCCGGTCTCGTCGTCGATGTGACCAGGGCCGAGCGGCGGGACTTGATGAGGGCCGCCCAGAAGCTCCGAGATCTTGCCATCGCCTACGGCGCTACGGGCAAGATTATGGTGATGATGATTAGCGTGGCCGATCTGAAGCGGCGGGTGGAGAGGTCGCGCGGCCGACCTAGCATGCTGTGGCCGTCGGGTCTGCCAGAGGACATGCAGATGCAGGCGACGAAGCGGACCAAGAAGAAGAGTGACGTCCTCGACTCTACGCTACAACGGCTCGAGGCCGAGATTCCTGCACCTACGGGCAACGTCTCTATTGTTTTCACGGACATCAAGAACTCTACCACATTGTGGGAGATGTATCCCTCGGCCATGCGCTCCGCAATCAAGCTGCACAACGAAGTCATGCGAAGACAGCTTCGGCACATTGGCGGATACGAGGTCAAGACTGAAGGAGATGCTTTCATGGTGTCATTCCCTACTGCAACTTCGGCTCTACTGTGGTGTTTTGCCGTGCAAATGCAGCTTCTCGAAGTCAACTGGCCGGCCGAAGTTATCAATTCTCTCTCGGGACAGGCCATGTATGACAAGGACGGCAGCCTCATTTTCAAGGGTCTCTCAGTTCGAATGGGTATTCATTTCGGAGAGACTGTCAGCGAGACCGATCCAGTGACGCGCCGAATGGACTACTTCGGTCCCATGGTCAACAAAGCCTCGCGTATCTCCGCGGTTGCCGATGGCGGCCAAATTACTGTATCGTCAGACTTTATCTCGGAGATTCAGCGTTGTCTCGAAACCTACCAAGACACGGATCGGAGCGGATCGACAGGCACGGAGGAAGACTTCGAGGACGAGACGTTCGCTGCGTCGATCCGCAAAGACCTTCGCGCTCTCAGCTCGCAGGGTTTCGAGGTGAAGGAGATGGGCGAGAAGAAGCTCAAGGGCCTCGAAAACCCCGAGGTCGTCTACTCGCTGTACCCGCACGCGCTCGTCGGACGCATCGAGTACCACCAAATGCACGAGCGGCAGGAGTCGGCGGGCGCCTACGAGAAGCAGCTCACTGCGTCGGTCATGGGCAGCGCGGGACCGTTCGCTGTGGACCCCGAGATGGTGTGGGAACTTTGGAGGGTCAGTCTGCGGCTCGAGATGCTATGTAGTTCGCTCGAAGGCGGTGCGAGGCCGAAGCCGCCGGTGGTGGATGTCTTGGAGAAGATGAAGCTTCGCGGTGGAGATGTAACTGAGGGGTTCTTGATTCACTTTTTCGAGCACCAAGTGAGCCGAATCGAGGTGAGTACTTTTCTGCCTGGGGGGAACAGGTTGGGGGAGTGTTTCTTATGATGTGTTACTGACCTTTTATTTCTTTGCCCCGTAGACCTGCGTTAATACCATTGCGATGCGCCACCTTGCTGCTGGCGGCGGCAGGATCAACAGGCTTGAGGATCTCCAGGGATCTTTCCCGAGCGTACTTGATAGTCTCAAGGAGCAACTTCTCGAGCTGCAGGAGTACAGGGCCAAGTTCGGGCCGCTCAAGAGGCAGAATCGAAGGCCAGACTCTGTCGAAGAAGTTGACGGTGAAGACGAAGATGAGGATGAGGATGAGGGAAGCGATACGGAATCGGGGTAGTTTGTTCTCGTGCCTGGTGTGGAAGAGGAAGAACAAAGGGAGGGGGAGTCGACGAAAGCGATTTGGTTAAGGGAAATGAAGGAGTTCTTGTTGTCTTCCTTTTTTTTCGTGTTCTTCCTCGATACGATGGCGTATAACAGCGAAGGGGGTCAATTGGGCTGCGTTTGTTTCTCTCACTAACGGCGGCGGGAATGCTTCTCTTTTTTTTATATCTTTTCTTGGAGACTTGGAATGGGTTCATGTCTTTGTTTACACCCATGTTTTCGGAAGCCCTTTGTTTCATTTCTCGGGTCTGTCTTGCTCTCTTTCTTTTTTTTTGCGCCTTATACTTTCACTTCATGTTGTACTAATGACGGGGTGTGATATGGAGCTTGGGAAAAGGGAATAAGTTGTATGGATACTTTGTTTATTTTTCTATTGGGGAATTTGGAAGGGAGGGAACGAGGTTCCCTGGTTATTATAGCTCTTTTTTTTATATATTATGAGGACTTGAGGGGGATGGAAGAATGAGATGGCGATGGAAACGCTGTTCACATTTTTTGCCTTTTTTTCTTGCCTGGTGCTATGAATTCTAGGATGATTGGGACTGGCTTTTTGGTCTTCTCTGCTGGTGTTTTGAGTTGGATGGGCTGATGTGGTCTTGGTCATCTGTGATGAGCAAAACTTCGCCTTCCTTTTGCCTCTCTGTCTCTGGCTATTGGGGAGTCCCCCGAGGGTTGAAGATATCTAGGTAGCGAGTTTAGTCGGTGATTGCTTTCTGTGCCTATGGGTGTATCATTCTTGAAAGGAGGACTCCTATGGGCGTCTCGGGTAGAGTCATTTTGTATAGCCTTCTCCATACCATCAATCATGCAATGCGATAATTTCATCACCTAGAAATAGGAGGATATAACCGAATCCAAGAGACAAACCCTTGATCAAATTCAACGAATACTCATAATCGTACAAGAAAAAGAAAAAGTATCAAAACTCTTCCGGAAAACCCCCCGCCCCGGCCTCCTTTTGCCCCTACACCTCAAAACTCCCGCTCGGCTTAGCCCCCGAACTCTCCCTCCTCCCCAACACCTTAATCCTCGGCACCATCCGCGGCCCAACCCACCAACCCCCCGTAACCTGCCTAACCCAGTGCCTCAACCACGAGACCTCCTCCCCCTTCCCCACAAGATGCCCCCTAACCTTCGCATCGTGGGGATCAACGTCGCTCGGCTTAAGGATCTCCAGACCCGCGAGGCCCTCCACGACCGCGAGGGTCTCCCACGATCCGCCCAGAGGAAGAGGAGAATCGTTGCCCGCACCACCGGTCTCGACGAGTAGATAATCGAAGGACTTCCAAAACTCCGGGTCCCTCAGCGTCTCTTCGTCCTCCGTCTTGTCGAAGCGAACGGTCACGCCGTTGGGCTGCTTAGCGCCATAGGGCACGCCGTAAGGGTTCGTAGCGAAGAGCGTCAGCCCCGTCATGCAGGTGAAGACGTCGGCATGGACGGAGACGTCGGGGCGGGGGTCGTTGGCGAGGACGTCTGCGAGGTGGGACAGGGCGTCCCCCCCCGGGTAGTTTAGGGAGGAGAAAAGGAGCATGGTGGAGGAGGCGAGCGTGGACGCCAGGACGGAGAGGACGAGCGCGAGGGTCATGAGGCGGGCGATGGCGGATTTGGACGCCCGGAGGGATAGCGTGGAGGCGCCTAGCGAAGCGGCGGCGGTGAGGGGCGGCGAGACGTAGAAGATGAAGCGGGTTTCCTTGTGCGGTTGGAGGGAGTAGATGGCTACGAAGAGGAGGCTGGGGACGAGGAGGGAGCGCGCGGCGCGCGAGGTGGCCTGGTTGAAGACGGCTAGCGGGATGAGGACCAGGGGGGCGTAAGGGTTGAGGATGATGCGGGGGATGGCGGAGGTGAAGTAGTAGTGCCAGGGGGAGACGCCCCATTCGGACGAGGAGCCGAGGACGGCGTTGAAGTAGAAGCCCCAGAGCTCGGGCCAGAGGGGCTTTTGCCAGAAGTACGAGTCGATGGGCACCGAGACGGCGAGGGCCACGACCGACGAGATGACGAAGGGGCGGACGAGGTTGGCGAGGTTGGTTTGGCCCGTCAAGAGGAGGTAGAGGCCTGTGCTGCCGAGCAGGATGGCGAGCTCGGCGCGGAAGATGATGGCCGAGAAGACGAGGAGGGTGATGGCTAGCCTCTGACGTCGGGGAGCTCCCTTGGCTTCATTCGTAGGTAGGAGGAATGAAAAGGCCAGGGTAGCTTTAGTAATTTTTTTGAGGTTAACACTTTTTGTTTGCGTGAAGAACTGAAAGAAATCCGTAAAAAGAAAAGTTGTACTACTCACTGAGCCCAAAGGCAAACATGTTCGGCAACGTCCTCGAAGCATAGAACATGACATGAAACTGACTGCACAACAACATCACGAACCAAGCGCCCGCCCACTCCCCAAAAGCCCCCCTCACCCCCCTCGCGAACGCCATGAGACACCCCGCATTGAAAAGCCCCAACACGGCCCTGACGACGAACTGCGCGCGGTGGAACCCCAGCACGGCGACGAGCGTCTGCGACACTCCGGCCAGGAGCAGAGGGCCGATGAAGGAGCGCGGCACGGCGCCGGGGAAAGTCAGGTGGTCGTAGGACTGGTGCAGGCGTGCGCTGACGTCGGCGGTGGGCGTGCCGTAGACGAGGATGTCGTGGGCGGCTTGGATGGAGAAGGATTCTTCGACTTTGGTGTAGGGGGCGAGGAGGAGGTGGATGAGGATGGTGAGTGGGATGAGGTATTCTGCGGGTTTGGGGTTAGCCTTTGGGGAGGGAGGAAAGGAGGAGGGAGGGGAGGGTAGTGTTGGCTCTCGGACCTAGGTGCTTCATTTTGAGAGGCAGTTGTGGCTATCTCGTGCTTCGTGCTTCGTGCTTCTTACTGCTGTTGAGTTGACACGGGATGAGCTTGGCTGCTCTCCTCCCCCTCTAGGGGAATGAACACCTAAAATTGTATTGATAGCTGTGAGCCCTGGTGATGAGTTGAAAAGAAGGACTTGGATGAACAAAATCACAAGCAAGAAAGAACATTAAGAATTAGTGATTGTGCCTCCTTTTCAACCTTTCTACTCTTGAAGTGCCCTCCTGAGTTGATGAGGTTGGGATGTCTTGTGAAGCTGTGAGAGTGAGACTGAACATCTGGACGTGAGAGGTTGATGTGAAACAAAGTGCTGGCTGCAGGCTGTCAACAGCTGCCAACTCCGCCAGCTGGTGGAACCGTTGTCAGCTGTGAGTCGCCAAGTGGCAAGCACCAACTTCACGACTTCAGGAATTACTTCGCTTCCCTGCAGAGTTATTGGATGGACGCAAGGAATCCACATCTCCAACAAGATCAATTGGTAAGATGGCCGAGCGGTCTAAGGCGCCAGGTTAAGGTTACCTTAACAAGTAAATTCCTGGTCCAGGAAACTGGGCGTGAGTTCGAATCTCACTCTTATCAACATTCTTTTTTTCATTCTTCTTTTTTTCTAAATTTAATTTTTTGTTTCATCAAGCTCGAATAATACAACTGGGTCTATTATATTATCATGCTTCGCCATCATCCCATCTGCAGAAACCTCTTGACATATCCTGCCACTTCCTCGTTGCGTAGCACTCCCCAGCTTTCTTGATCAACACCTCCGCCGCCTCTGATACCGCTCCGCATCTTCAAGCTCCATCAAATACATGGCCATAATTCTCCCATAGGGTTGAATACCTCACGAAATATGAATATCAATATCTCAATATCTCCCCCCAAACACATTCGCATCTCTTCACCTCTCCGCTCTCACAAGTATCGTATCCCGCCCATAGACTAAATTTGTCTTTTTTGGTTCCTCTTCTTCTATCTTCCTCCTCCACCTCCTAGTCTTCTTCCCCTTTCTTCTCCCTGCCATCTCTCGACATCGACAACTCCATGCTTTATAAGAAGCAAAAGCTGATCGCGAGGGGAATCACAATGAAAAATGAAAAATCGTACAAAAAACTTTCCAACCGGGGGTATACCGCCAAAAGGTTCGCCTCCACCCCGTTTTTCTCTGTCCAAAACACATGCGCTTTACCTATGCTTGTAGATACCCAGCATCTAGCAAAAAATTGAAGATCAACTCGCCCATCTCCCACACCTCCCTCCCTTTACTTCGTCTTACATTTCCTCATCATAGCCATCATCGTCGGGCCCTTCAGTTCGTTTTGCTTTAAAAAATACTGGAGGGAAAGAAAAAAAAAAGAGAAAAAGAAGAAGAAGAAAATGTTTGCGCTATGACAGGACGTTACTGCTCTTTTTCCGCCCTATCCCAAACGTAAACCGGTCCTTGAACTTGTCATGCTTTTCGTGAGTATGCGTTGGCGTTAGGGGGGCGCTATCCCCATTCGTCATCGGCTCTCCCTGGAGGGTACTTGAGCTTTCCCCAGCATCTTTGTCCTTCTTCAAAAATGGGATGCTCTTCTTTGACATCATCGACCTACTACCGCGAGATGACCGGTTAAGGAATGAGTTCGACAACATCCCCTCTTTGAACGAGGTCGACAGCATCCCTTCTTTGCCCTTTTTCTCCTCCGCTTTGCTGAGTTCCGCTGTTTTGCGCAAGCCTTCTTGTTCGGTTTTTAGTCGCTCTTTCGCCTCTTTGCGCTGCTTGTCCTCAAGTTTCGCCGCCTGCTTTCTAGCCTTCTCCGCTGCCTTTTCCGCTGCTTCAGCCTCTTTCTTTTCCCGTTTCAGTTCCTCCTTTGTCTTCGTCACCTCCAGTTTAGTCGTCGTCGGCACGGCTGCTGCGGCTGCTGGGGTCAGAGGTGGTACGGGTATCGATAGAGGATCACCAGTAGTAATAGTCGACGGGATGGGCTCGGTATACGAATGAACGAGCCTGGGTAACGTATCGCCGTCAAGCTCGGCGCTAGCCGGTTGGGACTCGAGCTTGATCGGATGTGCTCCGTTGGCACCGTTTGCAACGCCGTTTTCCTGCGCAGATACGTCGCAAGCTGCCTTGTCATTGCTGATTATGAGGTCGTCAAAGCCTTCCGCCTCCTGCTCGGCTCGGACTTTTTCAAACGTCGTCTCCTGATAAAATAGTACATAGGCGCAAGCCATGCCGGGCTTGTCGCCGAAGAAATTCCTCACAAAGTGTTTATCGACAGGCTCAACCATCTCGTCGTCGAACAGGAGCCAGCCGCGGTCCTTTGTCTTGATCACCGACACATAGTGACCATGGTACGCATTGCCGCCGATATGCACCACGACCGCATAGAGCTCGTACAGCCTGTCGGGATCTTCAGCATCGTCTGTGGTGTTAAATAGTCGTAAATGATAAGGATACACTACACGATGGAATAGTTTTTGCAGCCTGCTATAGTCTTCGGTGTATTTGAACCTCTTCAGATGGAAGGCAAGCACTTTTGGAAGCTTGTGGATCTTCATGCGCTTCTCCGCCTCCTGGAGGCCGCCGCAGTGATCGCAATGAAATTTGTTGCGTTCACAGAGCATTTCCTCGGCCGAGAACTTGCCCAGGCAAGAGGTTACCGATGTGTGCTCCTCCAGGTCAATGGAGAGGTCAAGGAAAGTTTCGTCTCTTTGCGATGTCGTCTCGCAGGTTAGGCACTTAGTTTCCGAAGTCAGGACCCCTTCAAAGATATCGTGGACCCATCCCGTAGATGCCAGCTTGGAGTTCCCATTCGCCACTACAGTCGATGGGCTGATTGCTGCCACCGCTGTCGACTCCGCCGAAGTGTCGCCGCCCATCTGCTTGGCGAGCTCCCGCTCACGTGTACGTTTCGCATTCGCCTCGACATTGGATATTACGTCGTTCAATACCAAACCATAGAACTCGTGGGCGTCCTGGTGCATGGAGTTTCGAAACATCTCGTTATCGCGCTTGAAGATTTCGAGAAACCGCTGAGGGCTCAACACGCCGGTTCGGGTTTGGCTCTCGAGTAAAGCGAGGAAAATATCCTTGAGGCCTGTAAACGTGCACTCCTCCATCCCGTAGGCGGTCGTGTTCTCATGCGACACTTCTAAAATCGGCCCTTTCATCATGGCCTGCTTCTTCTTGTACTCGGGCGAATCGGGCTTGTCCTCGGGCCGAGTACCTGGCTGGTTGGGGCCGCCATTCCCGCTGACGTGACGGCGCTTAGTTGAATCGGACGATGTTGATCCCTTCTTATTCGGAGGTTGTGTCGCGTTTCCGTTCAGAGGCGGTCGCATGGTAACGTTGACCTTTGGCCGTACGCCGTTCGTATAGTCTTCGACAGGTGGATAATTTACGACATGGTCGCGAAACGCTTCCGAGTAGTATAGTGCCTGCACAATGGAATTGCAATAGCTGTACGAGGGCAAGCACGCATCTCACGTGTTAGTTACTTCCGGCGTCCACGAGTGGAGGAAAAGGAGGTTTCGAGTAATACCATGTATTGCCAAACTGATCTCGAAAACGTCCGTTAGCTTAAAAAGAAGGACAAGGCCTACACTTCTTTGCCTAGTAGAGAAGCACAGAGACAAAACATTGGGCCAATTCCAGTAGGACGATAGGGGGCCAACATACGTTTTCCAGACCGAAGAACTTGTCGGTTCCGTCGTTTCGTAGAGGGCCGGCATTTTGGAGCATCTTTTCTAAGGGAGTAAGTTCAGGAGGCGGTTCCTCCTTCTTCTTGCTGGCAGACTCTTTTCCGCCGGGCGTTGGCGTCCCCTAGTAGCACAATATTGCACGTCAGCGAAGGGGCCGAAGTCACGACCAACGAGGAGAGGCCAGGAGAGGTTCAGTGTCATATCCTCCCAGACACAGACAGAGGGAAGTAGCCTGAAATACGGTGACAGGTCGGCTGCCTGAAGGTTGACCGAGGTAGAACATTTTGTCGCGAGACACGGATATGTACGTAACGACACGCGTAAACTAGGCAAGGAGAAGGGCAGCGAGGAACGAAGAGTCTTACCACGCTTGCTCCCTTAAATTTGGTGAAGAAGGACATATTTGCGGAGGTTTTGCCTGCTCGAGGCAGGCCCGACGGTCGTCGATTGGGGTCAAGGGCAGCCGCGTTTCGAGGTGATCAACCGAAGGGGTCGGTTGGTGTCGAGATATGAAAGGTACGAAAGGTATTGTGACAGAGGGCGGGTCCCTCAGCGACGGGAAATATGGCGAGGAACGAGTATCATTCGAGGAAACCGAGGGTAATGATTGGGCGCTGCAATGGTAAAGTAAACCGTCGAGAATGGTGAACAATGTGAGGCGAGGCTAGGGTTCAAGAAATCGCGTGCTCGAAGGGCGGACTAGGTTGGTGGCAGGCGATGATGAGGATTCGAGGGCTGAAGAGAGAGAACCAGGTCGAGAAGCCTATTAAGTCAAGCTACATGGCTTAGTAGCTGTGCGACGTGCAGAGCAATGCAGTAATTGGAACGTGCAGCAATTGAGGGCTGATTAGAGGAGGGTGGTGGTGGTGGGCATGAGGGAGGGGCGACCACGGAGACCACGGAGACCACAGCGACGGGTGTTGGTGTACTTCGTAGGCTTGGTAGGCCAGGCGTGGGGTTGATTGAGGGCTTTTGTTCTCGTTGGGGGGAGCGGGCTTGCCGGAAATGGACAGCAGGACACAAACGAAGGGAGGAGTTTATAATACAGTCAATAGATTCAAGAGAGAGAGAGAGAGAGAGAAACAGAAAACACATACCACAAATACGACGATAAATGCAACGCCACCAAAAAGAACCCCTGAGAGAGGAGGGAAGAGTAGAGAAAAAAGAAAGAAAAAAATCAAGAGTTTCTAAAGGGTTAAATTATTGGGGGACGGCTGGAGAGGATAAAAAGGAAATAGAAACCGGCGTGGCAGAAAAGGGAGTCGATCAATGCTGCATGTCCTCAAAGCGGTTGGCGTTTTGGGGGCGGAGAGACTGGATTTTGCGCAAGGTTCACAATGCTGCGCTCCTCTTGTGGTTTTGTCCTCTTGTTGAATCCACGGGCGTAATGGACGCCTGGAATGGGAATGAAATGGACGAAGGACGAAGTATTACGAAGTAGTGTAATCCTGTAATCCAATGGGGGGTGATGCGAGGCACAGGAGTAGCGAAGATGCCTGTTACTGGATGCGGTTAACGCCAGGCTGTTTTGGGAGAGAGGGACCGCTCCTAGATCAATCTGCGATGCCACTGCCACTGCCACTGCCACTGCCACGTCGGGTTGGGAAGTATTACGTCGCAACCGATTTCGATGTTGAAGTCAGTTTTCGTCTTTTTATTCGGCTGCCTGCATCGTGTAGCGTCGTCCAAAATATCAAGTATCGGCAAAAGAGCCCCGAGTCCCAACTCTGAAGCGTGAACATCGTGATTGACCAAATCCACTCCGTGCCTGCCCTACCCAGTAATACCTTGACTTCGTACTTCGTACCTTCCCACGCGAATAGTGGAGGCAACTGGACGAAGCAAGAGTGGAGACGCACGGAATAATGCAGCTGGGGCCAGACCAGGCCATGGAGCATTACTAGTGGAGATGGCCTGGCGTGGGTGGGAACATGGTGAAGTCATCAAATCAATATTGGGAAGCTCAAAGGAGCAGCACAGCACCAGGGCCCTGTAAGGTGGGACCGAGCCAAGTCAAAGTGCGACTTTGTACTTGGTAGTGTACTTCACATCAATCCTTCGCGTGAAGCCCATTTGATACTGCCGGTGCCCTGTCTACAATACCGCCAGCGGAAGACTTGTTGCGCAAGAAAGTCTGGGCACGGCGGGTCGCCAACCGTTTAAAATCAAGAGTCGTCGTCGGACCAGGACGAAATGCCAACCTCAATATCAGATCCAGAATTTGGCTTGTATGGGGAGATTGCTGCCACCGATGGCGGGGTATCATTTAATAGCAAACAGATCAGGTCTACGCGACTTCAGACTTGATCCTGTGGCTCATAAGAATGAGTGCTGGAGTACATTTCGTACCCACATTGTCATGGGTGATCCCAAAAATCACGAGCACCTTTTTCAAGGAAGGAGCCGTTGGCTTCATTCCGCCAGTCAGACCAATGAACTGGGCCTGGTTTCGGGGTAGGTGCGATTAGAGTGTGGATTTGATGACCGACCATTCGGCAGGAGTAAACGAAGCACAGGGGGAATTTGTCCGTCCTTCGTTCCGCCCCAGGT
Source organism: Scedosporium aurantiacum (assembly GCA_000812075.1). Lineage (NCBI taxonomy): Eukaryota > Fungi > Ascomycota > Sordariomycetes > Microascales > Microascaceae > Scedosporium > Scedosporium aurantiacum. Next base: position 47,093 of record JUDQ01000191.1, read on the forward strand.
ACAATTATACTACTGTGGATGGATGATAGAAGCAGTGATCGACAGAAAGATGCGACAGACGTTCAGCAATTGAGTCTTCACCACACTACACTATTACCCGTTCCCTGTGTCAGTTTGAGGGCAGTGGCGCCAGACCGGGCCAGTCAGGGCTTAGTAGGATCGTCGATCGGTTCGTCCTAGTTGCAGATCACCGCGATGTCAATTGAGCCCCATCTCGTCATCTCTTCCATGATGGGTAAGAGCTGACGGCGAAGTGACGAAAGATGTCTTGCGCAGTAATGGTCAGAAGGACCGACCAAGTGACCTTTTAGACGCCGCTCCTACCATCTGAGAGCATTGATGGTAGATTATATTTTGGGACAAGCCCATTCTTGCCCAGAAACGACAGTCGAAACCCTTCCAGACAAACGGGCTGAGAGCTTATTGGATTGGCAATTGTTCTTTGTGGAGAAGGAAGGAACATTTCTGAGCTATGACGAAGCCGAGACGCCAGCCATGCGCGTCCACCTGCAAATCCTACCAAGCGACCACGAAAACCTGCGTCGTTTCCTTCATACTGCGTGAGTTCATTAAAGCCTAGCTTGTACCTTTCTAGTCGTGGTCTCCAAGGACCTACCCTGGAAGATCGCATGTTGCGAGTGGATGAAATAGTCGCCCTATCACAAGTTCACAGGCCACTTTCCTGCGTTCTAGAGACTGGTACATATAATTACTGGTTCTTTCGCAGACGTTCGGCCCTCCCAGGACCATTCATAGGAAAATGGTTGGTGAGGGTTTGCTCATCGTCGAAATAAGGTGGCAAGATCAAATCGTGGGTGTGTGCTCGTGGACGCATGCCAGACACCAATACCCTGTCGCTTAGTGGTTCCAGTCTCTTGCAGCTTCTGGTTCCGTCGGTCGACCGTAGGGGGAGGATGCGTCCGACCTGCAGGAGGCAAAGCAAGAACATTTCCTTCATACTTTCCTTCTTCGTCCTTGGTGCTTTCCCAAGTTACATTGGTGGGTCCTGCAGGCTTGGATCCCTTCAAAGTACGAAGTACGAAGTATACGGCCATCAAATGCCTGGCAGCATTCTAGGATCTTTGTACTTCATAGTTTGCTCTCGAGCGTCAAGTTGGGACGGAAAGCATTGCCCGACTTGACACGCGGTATCATGGATGAGACCCCGTTTGCCCCTGCCTAGTTTTGACGTTTTGACACACGGATACACAGTTGTACAAGCAAATGTCGATTTCTGGGCAATATCAAGATCTACCAGACCTTCATCGTGGTACAATTTCGCCCGGTGGTCGATGTCGCATCAACTCGATCCTTCTTCCCAGACTCCCACTCAATTTCTCGAATGTTAACGGCAATTCGGGACGGGGCAACCGCCCTGTACATTATTGTTACCTCAATGAAGTCCACCCCTCCTCAAGCCCTCCTTCCCCAGCTCGGGGTACAGGAGTAATAATAATAAACTACTTGGGAAGTAGGTCGCAGAGGTACTTTAAGTGAGGAAGGAGCACGAAGTACGAAGTACGTACTTCATGTTGGCACGCTGGTGATATTACTCCATCAATTCTGCTATTCCATCCCAAAGTCGAGCTGGATGGTTTCCCTTTTCCACAAAGTACGCGGCGCATCTTAACTCTACCAATCACGGCCATCTTGTTAGTTGCGCATATTGCGCCAGACTCACATTTATTACTACCCCAGACAAGTTGATGAGAGAAGACGGCGGCGCGAATAATGGCTGCCGTTGCAAAGTAGTAGACGGCGAGACTCCGCACTCCATACAACCCATCCACCAGGCCCATGGGACTCGATTCTAATCAAGTCGCACTGATCGAACTTTCCGTACCCCCATAACCGGGAACTACTAATACTACCGCACATAATAAGTCCATTTGATGGGTTATTACGCCTTGACAGCATTTACCCTTTTCCAGGGAACGTGATCATATCTAGACAGTTTCCGCCGAGTTGCTGACCTCGCCTGTGCTGAAGTCGCAATATTGGCTGCCATCCCACAGACTCGAAGGATGTGAGGCAGGAGGAGATGGACACCCTCCATCAACATCGCGCCCGCATGCTTCCCTGATTAGCCGCTACAAACCCGGTCTTCCAGACCGTCAATTTAAAACTGCCCTTCGGATCTTCCTCCTCCTGTCAAGTCGAAGAGTATTATAGGCTTTCGGCGATTACGAAGTACGAATCAAAGTCACCCGGAATCTATCCACGACTCGGTAGCGACACAGGCTGTACCAGACCCTTGTGCGTCAAAACGACATGGAAGCAGCTGCGCAACATGGCAAGCAGGTGAATCGCTGCACAGTTCCAGATGAGAGTCGGACACATAAAGTGGTATCAGAACTGGAAGATCCGAGGGGAAGAAATATTTTCTTTAGCCCTCCTTTCTCCCTCCCTCGGTCGGCATGTCTTGTCGGGTTCAAGAGCCCGAGCGTATAAAGCATAATTACGTTGACTGGCGGTTTAGAGCTCCAAAGCTCCAAACCTTGCCGCGGTCTGGCGAGTGCTGAGGGCTTCCCCGGTCACCCCGACCCTCCCCCCGCTCCAATGCAAGTTCAAGAAGACCGACGCGATACTAAATTAGGGGGGGCACACGAGCGCAGGATCTGAAGTGGACTAGCGTTGAACTGAAATCGTCCTGCGTTTCCGACCCCAACAATTCAGCAAAGGGGCTAGACTCAACCTCACATTGGCGAAGAGCTAATGGTTCGCAGGGGAAAAACGTGGGAGAGAGGATGTTGTTATGCCGGGAGTCCTGGTGAGAGAAAATAAACCCCGCTTCCTGACAGAAGACGTCTCGATATGCGGCACTATTCGGAGGGGAAAAGAGAACGCCTTTTAACGACCTCTTCTGCATCAGCCGAATTGCCGTTGCCTGCAAGACACATCGGCCTTGCCGTTGACCTGACGTAATTTCCAATCCTGGGTTTGCTCTTCACTTCGTAGTTTATGTTCGCTCTCCAACTCGAGGACTACACAATACTGGACGAGCAGAAGGTTGCGTGCAACTTGCGAACACGAACGTTTCTAAAGACAGAGGAAGTGAGTCCCGCCAAGGCGGTTAGGCTGTTCGAACCCCAGCCTAGCATCATTTCATCTCGCAGCTTGGCCTCGTGGCAAAAATAGCACAAACCCAATGCTGGCGTCTGCTCGCTTCTTCATCCTACGGACACGTTATACCGTAGTATCGCTCACATCGGCGCACCGGACATGGTCGGATCTTCTCGTTTGCCCTAGCCTGGCACTTTCCACGCAGAGCTTTTCTCTTTCAAGTTGTAAACTTCCTTTCCTCTCGTCCGCCAATCGGTCGGTCATATCCCTTTTCTCAATCAGACTCGCTGCATCTTCCTCCTAGTCAGGTTGTGGACGTGCGACTCGGAAATCCCCTCCCCTCACCCCCTCCACGCCGTCCACCCCACCTCACACTTGCCGCCAACAGCTTTTCCTGGCATGAGAAGCATGCTGATGCTGTACCACACACATCATCAGGCTACCCTAGGCGGGCCGATTGGCAACAGGTTTTTCTGACCAAGCTTCGTGTTGTTACCACCTTCCCTCCCCCCTCCTCTTGTGTTCACCACCCCCGCCGCCGTCCGGAAGGATCCGTCTGTGAATGCCAAGTCGGCCGATGTTTGTCCAAGAAGAAGAAGTAGTCTAGAACGGAAGAGAAGACCTAATAGCGGTCTTTTCGTTTTCGTCCATCTGTCATGTAACGTTAAACAATTAAGGTCTTGCAGTAACTCTCCTCATGTACGGTAACGGTCGAGTTTCCCCGTTTGGAGAGATGGCGAGCGTATCATGCAAGTCTTACTTATTCTAGAGTTCCACCGAGGGCTTGCCAAGTCCTCCGACTCCATTGTGCGTCCCCGGTGCGGAATCCTTTTTCCGAGCAAATGACACAACGTTCAATACTTTTGTTCTTACTTGCGCGGAGAGGACATGCCGCTCATGAGCTACAGAGGACGGACGGACAACATGTCTGCTGAGCCCCTTGCTTGGTCATAGTACTAATCCAAACTTTTGGTGAACATGCGAGATGTTGCCAACTATATTTTGGACTGCTGAACACCGAGACGGAAAGAAAGGTTATCATAAAAACCAAGGGCGCCACGTAGCTAATCACAGCTGCATCTGACTTGTCACGAAGCATCAATAGCGGCACGCCGAAGCCTGGCTCGGTAGTGGAGAAGCTGAATCGCGAACTATGCAGACGAGAAGGTCTTTTCCAGGGTGTGCTGGGCTGCTGGGAGGTGGGAAACAAGGCCGGTTATTGGTATTCAGCAGTCCCCAGCGCAAAAGCAGACCTCGAGACCGCAAACATCGTTGGACTCCCGCTGATACTAGCCATCCAATACAGCAAGGACAATGTTGTTGAGTGCCCAGTCAATATAAAGGAGAAGCCGATGTGAGCTATTTTGACAAGAGCATCTACTACTCCCGACATTGGAAGCCACTGAAGGCGAAGGTGAGCATGCCAAGACCGAGAAAATCCTCTCAGAGTAGGGCTTCAGATTCTTGCGGTGAAAACACAAAAGCATGCGCCGACATACTTAGGGAAGGGCCCACGATAGGAGCTTTGTCTTTTTGTCACAAGAGTTGAACTAAGCTGCCGTCGTGGCCACGCTGCTTGCAATCAAGCCGTCAGATGCATATCTAAAGGAAGAATCCTCGCTGTATCTACACTTCCGTATCCTCGGGCCCGTTGCTCTAGAACTGGCTTCGGGGAGATATGTGAACTCCGTAGAAAGGAGTATTCAGGTCGGGCACTCGCTAGTCTCTCGCGTCGAGGTATTAGGACGTACACTGCACTCGTCTCCCGAGCTAGGTATTTAATGAGTTTATCTGCCCCGGCCCTCTACCATTTCATGTATACATTGAAGTACATACTCTATTTGTCGAAGCTGTTATTTCACAGTGTTCAATCTTTAAAATTCCCCAGATACCTGGTTCTTTTCCAAGTTATCGCGTCGCTTTCCCGTCCTGTCTGGGCGTGCTGAATAGACCTCTCAACGGACGACTCCTCATCGGAGTATCGTTGTCGATATTGCCGACTTCCACTTTGTTGTAGCTTCCCAGGTCTGGATGGGGAGAGTTAGCGAACTAAGAACACGTCAATATCGATTCTAAGTACGTAACAGAGTCTCACATCCGACATGCCAGAGGCGCCTGTTCCTCAGGACGATAGTAACGCGAGCGTCCCAGTATCACAGTCCAGTATCATGGTGACAGGAGCGATGAATACCCATCTCCAACACATGCTCCTGCTTGATAGGCAAGATATGGTGTCTCTACTTCTAGAGATCGACGGGACCCACCAAGTTGCTTCATACTTCTTTGCGACAATTATACCATATACGCGCCTCGGAGGTGGGAGTCTGATGAGGAAGCCCCACACATGGCTCACAGTTGGCACTTGGACACTCACAGGCATGAACAGACGCCACGCCAATGTGATTCTAGCACATGCGTATTGCACTACAGATCCGCTGGTAGCTATGGTTGAGATACTTGAAAAAAAAGGTGGTACCGAAGCAGTTCCGTTGTCATGGACTCATACTAACTACAAGCGGAACGGAGCTCTGAGAAGCTAGTTGCTCGTGCTACGAGGAGGATTTCACCAGTCTAGATGGAAAAATGTCCCCGTTATTGGTGGTGAGGCAACCCCATGTCCTGGGGTCTTAGACGAGGGCATTTCGTTTACGTGTTAGGGACAGGAGACTCTCAAGCTGGTCGACGGTTCGAGGGAACCCGTCAAGAAGAATACCCAACTTTTCCTTCTTTCTGGGCGTCGATTCTCGGCCGTAGGAGGATCAACGAAGGTGAAGACCATCTTTGGCTAGTCGCAGAGCTCTCGGCTATCCCACTTGCGCAAGATGTCCCCGGCAAGGTGAGAGAGCTAATGGGCTTGTACTTGAGTTCTAAGGCCCCCTGAGTTCGCTCAGGTATAAGTCGGGATACCGCCTCGCGTATACGGTGCAAGGCTTCAAGTTTGTGGACTTGATGGACGAAGCTGGAAAAATAGGGCTTTGATAAGCCTTGTATTGTTTCCAATAAGTATCCAGGCGTCCGGCAAAGGAAGGATCTATAGGCACGAGTAAGACAAACAAGAAATTGCGAGCCCCAGTGCTTGCCGCTGGCGTTTTGCCTCTACAACACATCAGTGACCAGTGTTGGTGTGTGGCAGCTCGTCAGACGTACTCGCGGCTGAGACCATCGGAGGGTGTTATGCCTCCTCAGGTAGTTTCGGGGGTATCGTGGAACAGGGCTATGAGCACGGCATCGCCCCGTCCTGCGGGATTTCCTGGTAGGCAGTTAGGTTTAATGAGGAAATCGAGGTGAGGAGAAGGTCAACTGCCCATGGATATACGCTTGGAGGACCATAACCATCCAGTACAGTACATCTGATCGCTAACACTCTCCAGATTGAGAACACTTCTGAATCGAGCCGCTGCGCGCGAGATGTTTTCAACCTTTCAATGGTTGACAAGAAGGGGCAGCATTGTAGGCGTTTACTGTACTCGATACAGTTGCGAGATCAAGTTCAACACCAGCTCACTGCATTCCACGACCTTTGAAGACGTCGGAGATGTTCCTTGCGTCGGACTATTACTTCTCCCGCACCGCATATTATGGCATGACCAAATAGTCGGAGCTCTTCCTTGACGCTGCCAGACATCAATGCTGATAAAATAATGTCGAGGTCCTCCAGCACTTGGGCATCTCCTCGGCCGACATGGCGTACGTCGGCGACGGTGAGTGGCGGGACATGGAGCCTGCTGTGGCAGAGGGCATCTTCTCGAATCATCTTGCTGAAGCGAGGCACGTTTTTCGTTGATTTCCTCTCCGCCGCGGATCAATAAATTAAGTAGACTGCGATACACTCTCACGAGATGACCTAGTCTCAATTTCAACTGTCATGGTGTGGTTCGCGAGAAAGGTCTGTAGATAACAAGGCCTCGTTTTATCAATTTTATGTTTTTCTTTGAATAGCATACATAGGTACAGCCCACGAGTTCCAACTCGCTTACTATTTTCTTTTTTGTTCTCTGGTTTCTCTATCGCGCCAACCCATTCAGGCGACCGCCTGAACCTGAAGCAAACAAGTCTATTTGAGTTTGGTCTCCTCCACCTTCGCCGGTCCACCAGTAGTTGGGAGACCCATAAAGATCTTGAAGTAATCCTGCAGCAGTCTATTAGCCAAGAACAAAAAAAAAAGGAAGAGATGGGAAAAAAGGAACAAAGGCAGTCTTCTCATCGGGGATAGGAAGATGAGATATATGAGCAGGGGACGGCAGCGGCACTTACGTAGATCATCCACTGCAGACCAGTCAGAGTACCAATCATGACAATCCTCACAGGCAGACCGTTCCAGAGACCGCCGAATCCGATATCCTTGTATATCCTACCCATAGCGGCGCCGAACGCCTCTCCGGGCTCGCGGTAGGCGTTGAGCTTGCTCACCATCACGTCAGCCGGGTGCGAGACGACGGCGCACAGGATACCGGCGAGATAACCAGCCGAGAAGGAAACGCCCGTCTGGGCCGCCTTGCTGTAGTCGCTCTTCTGTCCGGGGAGTCGGTCGTACATCATCTCGACGATGGTCTCAAACGAGGCAAACTTCATCATGGTGTAAGGGATCTGGCGGCCCCAAAGGGGATACAGGCCCTTGTACAGACCGGCGGTGCCCTCCTTGGCCACGACGGTGCTGATGCCGTCAAAAGTGCCCTTGTAAGGGTTCTGCAGGGCACCCTGCATGCGGACCTTGATGGCCTCGAAGGGGCACAGGGCAATGTCTGCGAGGAATTCGGCCGAGGCCGAGGCGGAGAGGTACAACCAGGTCTTGTACTTGTAGGCGGCCTCGGGGCCGGCCATGTCGGAATATGTCTTCTTGAAGAACTCGTACCAGCCGTATTTGAAGGCGCCTTGGGCCGAGTAGCCGAAGAAGGTCGGGCCCCAGCCGGTGAAGATGCCGCGAAGACCTTCTTTTCGGTAGATCATGGACCAACCCTGGATGTTGCTCTTGTAGAGTTTGGAGTCGACCTGGCGACGCGTCTTGACGAGATCAAGTGGCGTCACGGCCGTGTGAGTGAGGCCCTACAAGTTGCATTTTGTTAGCTTCCCTCGAGCTCCTCGGGCACGTCTCCTGGATAGATAATGACACCTGGGCAAACGATAGCCAATAACTAGGATCTACGAAAAATATCGCAGCGACGAGGGGGATAGGGTGAAGTGGGAAATCTTAAACAAACTTACACAGGCCAACATACCGCCAAAGGTACATGCGGCATAATACTTGGGCGAATAAAGCGCAATGGCGCCGGTCGCACTCTGGGCCTTCGCGCTGGCCTTTTCAAGCTCATGGGCGGCCTCGGAGCCGAGCTTCTTTGCCTCCTTTTTGGCGTCGTCGATGATGGAGTAGTAGTCGAACGAGGTTCCCATGCGCTTGCGGGGAAGGGCGGGTTCCTGCGAGTGGGCCGACTGGTCCGCGGTCTCGGCGGCGGGTTTAGCGACCAGGGGGCTGTAGAAGAGCCCGCGGAGGGTCTCTTGGCTCGGCTGAGATTTGGACATGATTTGATCTACCGCCAGCAATGGCGGGGAGGGGGAAGGGGCAATGGATGTACAAATAGAAAATGGAGATCTAGAATGAATGCCCGAAATCAATTGGGGGGATGTGTGAGGCTACAGTCGATGTGTTGCGAGTCGGTAAGCGAACCCGTGCTGAAGCTTCACGATGCAAGGTTGAGGGGAGAGGAAGAAGAAGAGATTTGATCAAATAGAAATACAGGAAGAGATCGGAAGGTAAAATGACTCTTGCATGTTGCTGATATCCGGAATAACCGTAAAACGAGAAAACCCGAGGATCGAGCACAGAGGGAAGGAAGGATGGAGACTTGGGCGGTACAAATATGGACGTCACGCAATAGGCGACCTGCAACATGCATCAATCAAGCACAATCCTTCAGTGTATTGTTATTATTTGTTATCGCTACAAATTACAATGTTATCTCCGGCCTGAGCAGTCTGAGCTTGAGATTTGGGAGCTGGGGTGGAGTGAGTGACATCATGATCACAGCTTTCAGGGTTATATCTATGTCCTGATTGCTTTGGTTTCCTGGGCCTGAGCAAGTATTCCAAGTACAACTAGTGTACCGATACCTTACCTCAGAACCTTGATACAGTACCAACAGTCTGGGGTACGAAGTACTCTGTAGACTCTGCCAGCAGTTGGATGGTTTGAGTGAAACACATTTGATCAATCAGTAAACATCGATGAGTACGAAGTACGTACCTTGTCCAGCACCGCGTCCGGAGTTAGGCTTGTTTCCGGTTGGACAAGAGACGAAGACAGGCGGACGGGTGAAGGGTGGACGAGTGAAGGGTGGACGAAGGATGACAATGCCAGCAACTCCTTGCAGCTAGTGGCCGAAATAGCAGCTGTGAGTGGTTGGTCTGGAAGCTCCGAGCTCAGCTAGATGGAGAGGATTTGAACCTGACTCCAAGATTGACCTTGATATAATAATACCTCAACCCCACCGAGTCGATTTGTCTCTACCCAGAGCCATCAGAAGAAGGTTCGTGTTGCAAGCCAGCCGTCAAGACGGTAAATGTTGCATCCCCTCCATCGGAGGATAAAATCAACATTGAACTGAGCTCGACCCTTGACCATCCAGATACTAGACGCAAGATGCAACTTGGCTTCAATGTTCAATGTCTGTCCACTTGATCCATCCATCTGTCCATTGTCGTTCAACTTGAGCCCTACCAGGCCGGCCCGGTCCAGCCCAGTCTACTTCGTGCACTAGCCCAGTCCAGTGCACTCCAGACCAGCCAGCAGCAACGAACCTCCGCTAGACTTGCCCCACGCAGCTTTAACCCTTCTAGGAAATTTGCATGTGCTCGCCTTCACCCAGAATGACAAACCGGCACCCCCACGAAGCGAGAAATCCACGACCTCTTCCAAAACCCATTTACGATGAAGTACGCTAATATCGATGGCTCATCGGGATTTTTTTTATCCCTTTTCTTTTTCGTCGGACTTCTTTCAACCCATCCCACTCTCCTCACCACCCATTCATCACGAAGCCGCCTCCCGTCAAGCCGGTTCCAAGAGCCAAGGAACAACCCCCTCCTCCAAAAAATTTAAAACAAAAACCATCCGCATCCGCATCACCCACGATCTCGATCAAAAGTCCCGATCTCAGCGAACCCCACATCCCAAACAACACCACCCACCACCCACCGCCACGATGACAACCCACACCTTCACCACCGCGCCCCAACCCGACGCCTCCTCCAAGCTCTTCTCCTCCAACTGGTCCTCCCGCTACCGCGGCGTAAGCAAAACCCCCATCCATCCCCCCCTCTAAACAAACTAACCCAGAATCAGGCCACCGTCCAAGACCTCGACCCCCCGGCCGCCCTCTCCGTCATCCCCTCCGACTCCATCTCACACGCCCTCATCTCCGCCTACGAACGCGAATACACCCACCTCACCGTCGTCTCCTCCACCACCCGCTCCCTCCTCGGCTACGTCTCCATCCCCCACCTCCAGCGTCTCCTCGACTCCGGCGCCGTCCAGCCCTCCGACGAGATCTCCAAGGCCATGACGCGCTTCCGGCGCAAGGGCACCAAGTATACCGTCATTACCATGCAGACCCCGCTCGAGGAGCTCGAGGCGTTTTTTAGGGGCGAGGGGAGCGGCGAGCAGCAGAATTTTGCCGTCATTACGGATGAGAAGAGGAGGTTTGTTTTGGGGGTCGCTACGGTTGAGGATTTGGGCGAGTTTGTGAGGAGGAGACCTGCCTAGGGGGAGGGCGAGAGAAATGGCAGAGGATATAGCGGAACGCTTGGGGTATCCTGTAAGATGGTTGGGAGGGGAAGGAGAAGATGATGTTTTATGTGGCTCTGGGAGAGCTTGTCGAATCGGTGCTATTGAAGGCCCCGTCGACGGTCTATAATAAGTTGGGGAGGTCTGCAAGAAACATGAGCGAGGGAAGAAGAAAAAGAGTCTCATGATATCTATCACCTCCCTCGGTTATTTCACGCAGGATGCTATATATCCTGCCTCGAAAAATTAAAGCGACACGAGTAACGGCAAACATGAGAAGGTGAAGGGTTTTACATTAGGGAAGGAAAGGTTTCAACACTGGCGCAATTAGATGGCACAAACTCTGGCAACGTTTCGGGACTCGAGCTCATGGAACTGCGCGTTTATGTATAATGCTCAACACAATACACATCTTCGTTTATTGGGATTTCATCCTTTGGCTTGAAGATATAATGCACGTCCTCCCTATTTCCCCTTACTGTATAAAAGGAGAATGGGGTAGTATTCTCGTGCGTGTTTAACTCATTCTGTCGGTAAAAGCAAGATACACTCAGGATACTACTCATTCACCTCCCCAACTACTTCGTAGGCCTTCCCCATCCATCCTCTAGGTAAAATTAAACAACCCCTAAAAAGCAGCAGCCCTGCCCAAGCAGGCTCAAGCAGCCAGAGGACCGAGATAATCATAAACCAATCTCATATCAACCCTCTTATCCCCCTTCTTGATGACAATGTTCCTCACATACCTCCTCTCCCCCTTGATCTCCTGGAACCCCCAAATCTGCGTCGCCGTCCACCCATTATCGACGCTCTCGACATGGCTCAAAATATGCTTCTTGCCCTCGGGGCCGGCCTCCTCGCTCTCGTCAATGGCCCACCCCTTCTTGAGAAACTCGTCGTCGACCTCGTCGAGCGAGATCCACCTCGACTGGCCCCTAACGCTGCCGAAGATCCAATCCGAGTGGGGTCGGAACGTGTTGTCGAGGCAGCGCTCCTCGCGGGTTCCCTTGAGGCCGGCCGTGGCGATTTGCTGGATGTCGATGTGCGTCACGGGATCCGTCGAGGTGCTGGGGGGCTTGGGCGCCGCCGTATATTGCTTAATTTCGAGCGTCAAGGAGGCAAGGGAGATGGTTTTGCGGAGGAGGAAGGAGATGCCTTGGAGGGACAGGCCTGGCTCGATACTATCCGAGAGGGTGTGGTTCTGTGGGTGGCGGGGTTGTATTGTTAGTTGAGGGGAATATTTTGGTGAGTAAAACGAGGGAGAGTGGAGAAATAATATATGTGTATGGCGGTGGGAAAAGAGAAGAGAACAAAAATAAAAACTTACCATGAGCCAACGGCCCTCAAGGTTGCTGATGTTGCTGGTAGCTGGGGCGGCCATGATGTTGTTGATGAAGCTTAACGGAATCGGGTATCTCGGTGTCTAGCGGTGACGATGTCTCCTTAGGTAGTAGGAAAAAGGAACCACAAATATATATGGTGTGTATGTATGCCAGAAATATGGAAAGTCAGACGAGGTGATGGAGAAGGAAGAAAGATAAAAAGTCAAGATGAACGGAACGAGAGCGAGGACAAGTTATCTTTAAATATATAATTTGATCTCTAATACTTCAAGAACGAGCAGACTCGGACGGATGTTTTCCCCAAAGCGTCTAGTCCTCGCGCTTTCCCTCGTGCTTTTCTCTCGTACCTAGGTCATTTAAACCCACCTCCCCAAGTTCCAAAACACCATGTAACTCCACGCTCTGAAACAAGGCTCTACGTGGGAAGGTAGAGCCATGGGCGGCTTAGTACTTGTATTGATGTCCTCTTTTTTTTCTTGGAGGTGTGTCTTCTATTTCCAGAGTAGGAAGCAGGAGCGGGCGAAGGGGGGGCTAAGAGAAGGAACCATTGGAACCACATGAAGGAAGTCGTGATGGATTTGGGGGGGCGTGTGGGCTCAAGTGGGCGATCGGACAGCCTGACTGGACCTGGAAGCAGCTACCCCGCGCCCACCACTATGACCACATCCACTACGCAATTGTGCTGACCCCTGGTACCTGTGGGTTCCTTGCTTAGTGTCTTGGTCCCCCGGCCGGCTCGGGCTCAAGATTCTGCTCTGCCACTATCACAAGCTAAATTCACGGGTCCGAAACTCTCGTCGTCCATGCCTTCCTCACGCATTTTTGCGCTGGGAATTCCTCACCGTCGGCCGAGGCTCGTCGATTGCCCACACACACTCCAAACATTTGAAATGCCCGCCCCCATTCCCCATTCCCCCTAACGAGATGAATTTAATTTCATCGTGGAGGAATCATGACTCCATACAGATCAACTGGGGAAAAGAGGGACGCCAAACATGGGTTCATCTCCGCAAAATGCTTCCCCGCGGGGACGAAACCTGGGTTGGATGTTGCATTCTCTCCACTTTCACAGCTGATCTTTGCTCTTCTCTCTACATCTATCCTCGTATGCAAGGGGCTCGATGATATGGTATTTTCGTCTACTTGTATGTACAAATGGTGCCTGCCTTCCTTCTTCCGCATCCCCGGGGATGCTTTCTTTCTTCTTCAGATTAGCCATCCTCTTGGCCCTGCGGCTGTATGCTCACTTCTTCCCCCCCCCTCCCCAGAGTGACAAAAGAAAGAACAGAAATAAAAACAAAAGAATCCTTCTAAAATCCAAACCTTCCTTCGTATCATCAACTCATCTACTAGATCTACATTTCGACGTGTGTTGTGCTGACTCGTAGGGCCGGAGCTCTCGAGCCGAAGCTGCCAGGCTTGGTGACGCCTGGATGGGACTCTTTTTTTTTCTCAAGAAAACCAGAAAAAAGACCAACCTCCTCCTTCTAAGTTGGAGTGGAACCATCTATGTAACACCAGAAAACAGGGTATGTGCCATATTATGGGATTAAAAACTGTTGGTCGGAGGGGCTAGGGCAGTTTACTCCTTGTGGACCTGCTCAAGCTTGTCGAGGATCGCCTTGGTGAACTCGAGAGTGGAGGCCTGACCGCCCATGTCGCGAGTGAGGAACTTGCTATAGAAGGAGAAACAAACAGGTTAGCAACACCAATTACTGCATCAAATCTCAAAAGGGGCCGGGGCTGGCTGAAAAGTGACTTGGCTTACCCCTCGGCAATAACATCGTAGACAGCCTTCTCGATGGGGTCGGCGTGCTCGTGAAGACCAAGGTGTCGGAGCATAAGGACACCGGAGAGGAGCATGGCAGTGGGGTTAGCTTGGTCCTTGCCCTTAATGTCGAGACCGACGTGACGGCAACCAGGCTCGAAGACGGCAATGTCGTCTCCCATGTTGCAGCCGGGGACAACACCAGGGCCACCGACAAGGGCAGCACCAATGTTGGAAAGGACGCTGCCGTAAAGGTTGGGGGTAACGAGAACGTCGAACTGCTGGGGCCTGCCGACGCACTGCATAGAGGCGTTATCGACAATCATGTCGTTGACCTCGAGGCCGGAGTAGCCCTCAGAGACCTTGTGGAAAGCACTGCGGAAAAGACCGTCGGAAAGCTTCATGATGTTGGCCTTGTGAATGCAAGTAACCTTCTTGCGCTGGTTGGCCTTGGCAAAGTCAAAGGCGAAGCGGGCAATGCGCTCGGACTGCTTGCGGGTGATGATCTTAAGCGACTCGACGACGCCGGGAACGCTTTGGTGCTCGAGACCCGAGTACTCGCCCTCGGTGTTCTCACGGATGATGCACATATCAACACCGTCGTGGCGCGTCTTGTAGCCGGGGATGTTCTTGATCATGCTGACGGAGGCGTAGATATCGAGGTGTTGGCGCATAGCGACGTTGAAGCTCTGGTGGCCAGATCGGGAGATGGGAGTGTGGAGGATACCCTTGAGACCGATCTTGTTGCGGCTAAGGGAGTTTACGCACTCGTGGAACATGGACTCGGTGCGCTCGACGGGGGTCTCGAGGGTGGTGATGTCAATCTCCTCCCACTGCACGGGGGCATTTTCGGCCTTGAAGACAGTCTTGACGCTCTCGGCGACTTCGGCACCGATACCGTCACCGGGAATGAGGGTTACTGTGTACTTGCCGCCGGTCCTGACGGGGTTGACGGCGCCAACCTGGAAGGTCGAGTTGGCACGGGTGAGGAAGGGCTGTCGAGTGGTGGCTCGCACCAGCTAGGGAGACGAAATACGTCAGCACGTTCGCGTTCTTCTCTCTCTTTCTCTTTTCCCTTCTCCGCCTTGCAACTAGTCCAATTGAGAGCTCGGAATAAGAGAAAACTCGGAGATGCATAAATTACATACCTGCGACGCCGTCGATTGTCCGCGAGCAAACATTTTTGTAGGAATTATGGGAGGAATGAGGAAAGGAGAATGGGCGATCTGCGAAGGTGTTGGATTGATTCGGCGAGCGGAAAGAAGGAGATCGTGGGTAAGAGCGAGAATCGGATTTTGCTCGTCCTATGGCCTAAAACTCCGAGATAAGAAAAGTTAGTGGGGGTGGTGGACTAGATGATTGGAAGAGCATCATGAAATGCATGATGAGGCAACTGGACGTACCTCTAACTTCTAAGTCTATGCTAGAGGTGAGAACAACCAGAGAAGAGAAAGATGGAGATATCTAGAAAAGAGGGAATCACGGATGTGTGATAACAGGCACGAGAAAATATGGAATTGGGGAAAGGACAGGGAAAGAAAAAAACATGTGGAAGAAGAAGAAGAAAAAAAAATTTAGAAGTAACAGTCGTGGTGGTGTTGTTATGATGATGTGTGAAATGCCGCAGGGACAAAAGATCAAGCTTGGCCAGTGCAATTGTGTGGTCCAGCCGAGTCCAGCCCAGCCCAGCCCAGTCCAGCCAAAAAACCGTGTAAGTACTTTAGGTACTTTGCACCAATCCTAATCCTTTTGCAAAACCTGGGCAATGACCCGGAATGACAGGAGCAATGGACCGGGAGACGACATGGAAAGACCGATTGTCAAGGCAAGCAGCGGCTTGAGAAGGCAAAAAGCGGCAGGTACCACCACAGGTACTCCTACGACTACGAAGTACTACGCTACTTCTACCACTCCTTACACTCACTACGAAGTACTCTTTCCAGAGAGCCTCGACTGCTACTTCGTACTTGTAACTTCATACTTCGGAGAATAGCTTCTCCATCTCTACAATACTGCACTACAACAGTAGTTACAGTACACTGTTACATCTTTCTACCTTCACCAACTTGATATTTGGGTCCGCCTGGTCTCTAGTCCATATAGTGTACACTATTTTGTACTTCATCGAAGCGATACGTTCAATCGATGGGCCATCAGATCTTGTCCCGGATCCGCCGAAAAAAGCTTGTCACCCAACACTCGGCGTCCGCCGTTTCGAAGCTCGACGAGGGAAGCGCTGATGACGGAGAATTGCCAAGTACTCCATAGCTTCTTTTTTTTTTCGCCGTGCTGGCGTCTTGCCCGATTGGGCCTAATCAATTCAAGTTTGGCGGAAACGATGGCCCTGCTCGGAGCAAGGGAGCAAACAAGCCGGATCTAATTGCTTGTATGAGTATACTATTTTAGAGAGCTTCCCACAGTTACAGCAGCACTACCTACTTCGTACAGCAATCTGGAGATTCGAGCTCGAGCAGATCACTTGCGGCTCGTCTCGATGGATCAAAGGCTTCTTTTGCTCTCCTACTTCACCGGTATGTTTTTGACCTTATTCATCTCCATTGAGGCTCTTTGTTGTCTTCTCCGAGAATTCTCGCCGTTGCTCGGCGATATTGAGGCGCGGCAAACCCAACGCACAATTTTCGGAGATCGGCATCGGCTCCGCTTCGGCTTCCGAGCCACCTGGAATGCCGCCGCCCGTATCAGCCGTGAGGGAGGGAAAAAAAGAAAAATATGGTACGAATACAAACTCTACGAAGTAGAGAACAACATCTTATCAAATATGACCGAAAAAAAAAAAAAAAAAGGGGCCATTATTGATTGTTCCATGTAAGAAGTACTACCTCTCGCTCTCTAACGGACATACGAAGTAATTAGAGGGCTTTTTGCTCCCGCCAAGCGGAATATCCAGGTGGAGCATCCAAGGACAAAACCAGCAACTATTCCCACATTGGCATTTCCCATTCTCGTGGACCTTGGGCAATGAACCATGGACCATGGCAAAGTTTCGGGCCCACGGCCGGACACACGCGGACCAGCTTCCACTTTGGCGCATCGGTTCGGGACAGCGGATCCCCGGGTTTACCGCTGCCATCGATGTCATGGGTACTACAACGAGAAGAGACCCCCCTCCCCCTTTGGATCTTCACATTCTCGTGACGGGTATCAACAGTCTAATTTCCCAAGTATATATAAGTCTCATCTGTTTACATGCATTCAGCAATCGCTCCAACAACCGGCAGGCTCGGTGGTTTCCCCCGGTTCAGGAAAGAGAAGTTGCTCTTACCTATCTTTTTATCCCACTAAACCCTCCTACCGGTTGCTATGCAGTGATAGATTCCCAGCCCTTCCCTTCATATATACACGCAAAGCAGGAAGAGACCGATTGATCACTGCCCCTTGGCGTCCGCTTTGTCGTCGCCGTACTTGTCCATGGCCCTGTCGTTCCTAGAGTAGAACGTCGACATGCGATACTTGGTCTCACCCTTGTATTGCTGAAGATCAGCAAGCGCCTGCTTGCCTTCGCGGGCAATGGTGGCGGCGATCTCGGGCGACCTGGGAATGATGTCACATTCGAAGGGTTGAGGTCTCATATTGAGACCGTTGCTGCGTTTGTGTGTCAGTTTTTCCGTCCTTGAAAAGGAAAAGGGCGTTGTTTGAAACCTGAGGGTGAAGGAAGCTTGAACTTACGTGTAAGCATTAATATCGACCTCGACGACACTTCCATCAGGCCTCGTCTTCTTGGCAATCTTGAAACCCCAGAGAAGCCTAGCAACGGTAATCCAAGTCCCCTGCTCCGCCAAAGCCTGGCCCGAGCACACACGTCGGCCCCACCCGAACGTCATGTATCCACGCTCAGTAGGGAAAGGCCTGTGGTTCGGGTCCTCCTCGAAAAACCTATTGGGGTTGAAGCGATCCGGGTCAGGAAACTCGCGCTCATTGTGGTGAATGGCCCACACATTTCCCTGGGTCCAGGTCCCCTTGGGAATGAGGTAGCCGTTATAGTAGTCATCGTCCGTGGGCGCATGGGGCTGGCCGCCGATGATGGCCACAGACCTCCAGCGGAAGACTTCCTTGACGAAGGCGCGAACGTAGGGCAGGTTAGGCTCGTCGTCGAAGTGGGGACTACGACCGGATCCGACAACGCGGTCGAGTTCCTCCCAGGCCGGTCGCAGCGTCTCAGGGAAGGCGCAGCAGGCGAGGACGAAAGTGATGAGGGTGCTGCTGCTCGTGTCGCTGCCGGCGCCGAAGAGGTTCCCCGTCAAGCTGGAAATTTCCTCCTCCTTGAGGCCGTACTTTTCGCGCTCGGAGAAGAGGTACTTGACGAAGGAGTCCTCGTGGCCTTTCTTCTGGTTCGCCTCGTCTGCGAGCGCGTAGAAGAAGTGGAAGCCACGCTTGCGACCCAGCCCGCCCTTCCAAGGGGCCAAAGCATCGGGAAACCTAGCCAGCCACGGGAAGGTCTCCATGAGCATGGGGAAGGACTTGCCAGGGACGTTGAGATCGGCGGCGAGGTGCATGGTGGCGATGACCTCGGTGATGATGGGATCGTCCCAGCTCTCGACGCGTCTCCCGAAGCCGATGATGGACACGACGCTGGTGGCGTAGCGCTCGAAGGACTTTACGTAGTCGGCGGGCTTGGACAGCAGGTCGAGGGCCACGACGCGGCTCTCGTCGTTTTGGAACGAGCGGTACTTGCGGACGGACTGGATGCCGACGCCGTGGTGGATCAGCTTGCGGTGGGCGCGCCACTTGTCGCGCTGCTCCTGGGTCCAGGTGTACATGTTGACGAGGTTGGCTTGGCCGGATCCCAGCTCGGCGAAGACGACCATGCGGGGTCGCGACGAGTAGAGCCCCGCGCGCTTGTCGAGGAGCTCGGAGGCGGCCCAGGCGTCGTTGATCCAGACGGTGGGGTTGCGGCCGATCCAGAAGGTGATGATGGGCGAGTTGTAGTGTTTGGATAGCTTTTCGAAGTAGAGCCAGGGCTTGTTCTCGGGGAGTTGCCAAGTGTTGCCGATTATGGGTAACGGGAGCGGGCCGGGGGGCTGAACAAGAACCGGGTAATAGTTAATAACACATATGAACTCGCGTGTTGCATGGAAAGTGATCGTGGGCCCGTCTTGCTTGCATCTAGATGGTCTGATTTTTCGTTTTCGGCCGCAGGAAACAACAACAGCAAAAAAGAAGAAAAAAAGAAAAAACAAAGAAAAAAAAAAAAAAAAAAAAAAAA
>JUDQ01000192.1:0-66197 GCA_000812075.1 Scedosporium aurantiacum
TCCCCCAACCCAACCGCGCCCACGAACGCCTCGCAACAATCAAATCCGCCGTCCTCATCTCCTCCATCCTCCTCGGCCTCTCCCCCATCCTCAAATCCCTCACGCGCTCCACCTCCTCCGACTCCATCTGGGCCATGTGCTTCTTCCTCCTCACCATCAACATCCTCTTCTTCGACTACTCCGGAGACGTCTCCGGCGCCAACTTCCCCGCCTCCCTCTCCACCAACGCCGCCCTCATGGCCTCCACCATGCTCGCCTCCCGCCTCCCCTCCACGGGCCAGGTCTTCTCCCTCACCGTGCTCTCCATCGAGGTCTTTGGCCTGTTTCCCGTCTTTCGCAGATACGCCCGCCATAGGCCCTGGCGGTATCACGTCCTCTTGACGGGCCTCCTCGTCCTCCTCTCTGGCGCGGGCGTCGGCCTCGTGCTCGGCGACGTCGCTGCCGACGCCTCGAGGACGGCTAGGAATTGCCTCTTGGGCATGCTCATGGGCGCCGTGGTTGCCGCTTTGGCTATGGGTGGGTGTAGTTGGTGGTTGATCGGATTGCAGAAATATAAGAATGAGATTAATGGACCTTGGGACGCGGCGAGGCCGGTTATTATTAGCAGGAGGTATTATTGAGTTTTTCTTTCCTTTCTCTCCTTGTTTTTACGGGGTTTTCTTCTCCTTTCTTAATAGATTGTATTGGTTTCGTTTTTGTTTGGACGGTTCCGACCTGCGGTGAAGTAAGTCGAGGGGATGTGACAAGGTCATGAGATGGGCGAATAATGGGCAAACAACACGAGGCTCCGAGCCTCCCACGAACGTTCCAGGGAAAATTCTCTCACTAGCAAGTTTCACCTTTAGAAGAAGGATGTGGATGGATTGTAGCTTGGGCCACTTCCTACACATCCAGCAAGAGCTCTTCACAGCAGCATGACATTGTAGTCCATCCGTGATTTTATCAAAGCCTCGTGTGTTTGAAACCGTGACATTGTACATAAACGCTGAAAAGAAGGGAGAAAAAAAAGGTTACAGGAATCAACCTCGAAATAGAATAGAATACGCAACGCCCGCTTTGCCATCTACATCCATCCATGTGATCAAAAATCCCAAAAACCCCACAGGTGAAATCTGGGGGGGAGGTTCTCGATACGACCAACATCAAGGGGTTTGGGGCCATGACAAAAAGAACATGAAACTGAGAAGTCGTAAGGCAGTAATAGGAAGTCCTTGATTCTTCCCGTAGTGGTCCAAGAACAGTGGTGATGAACAAGTATGAGAGGAAAAGGAAGGGGAAAAAGAAGGGCGGGATAGCGGGAAAACAAGTCATTGATAACGCTTTTGTTGGTGTTGCCTTGGATGTTGTCAATGGAGTTGAGAAAGTATGCAGTGGTGCTGTGTGTTGTCTTTTCGTGTAATGTGATGTAAACCAAAACTCTCCGAGACTCATGTCGTGTCATTCCCATGAGTGGAAGATGCAAATCGAAAAAAAAAAAAAAAAAAAAAAAAAAAAAAAGGAGAAAAGAACAAAAGTCCAACGGAAACGTCATGTCGATACGGCATAGCTCATTCATGCGGATTTTCTTTTACTCATAACTCAGGTGGGAGCATCCCCGAAAGCGGATGAGTCGTGAGTCCAGCCAGGGGTTGCTCGGCGACCTTAAAGAATGATGCAGCGAGGTGCACCGTCCTTCTTCTTCCTCTTCTTCCGACGCCTGCTGATTCTGTGAACGGCATCGAACTTGTCGTCACGGTCGTCAAGCATGTCGTCGGAGAGGTCATCCTTCCGTAGCATCTGACGACAGAGATCGATGAAAACCTCGTTCACGTTTCCTAGGACGTAAAGTCAGCAAACGGATGTGATCCCGAAAGTTCTGTTTAAACACACTTCTCGTTCGAGCACTAGCTTCGTAGTAAGGCGCACCCCACTGCTGCGAAATGCTAAATGCCCTGGCTCTAGGGACAGCCCGCTGGTCTTCCAGATCCGCCTTGTTTCCGACAATGACGATGGGAACATTTTCATCGTCCTTTATTCGGATGATCTCCTCTCGGAGCTGGGCCAACTCGCCCAAAGATGAGTTCGAGGTGATGCTAAACACAAGTAGGAATCCCTGTCCTGTCTTCATGTACAAGTCTCTCATGGCGACTATGACAAAGTCAGTTGGTGGCTCTTGGGAAGGGGGCAAGAAATAAACCCTACCGAATTGCTCTGTTCCCGCCGTATCGAGACTACACCGAGTTAGCCAGGGAACTTTGAAAGGGGAGAGGGGGAAAAAGGCCAATACGACGGGCATGACTTGACTCCGTCGAAATGAAGTCGAGCTCACATTTCCAAGACTACTTGTCGATTCTACACAGCAGATTAGCCACATCCTAGCTAACATACTCCTCCACCTCCACAGATTATGCCTAATTGATGAACAAGAGACTTACATCAACATTGATATGTGTCCTATACGTGTCCTCGATGGTCGGGTCATAACTCTCTATCCACTCATTGTGGACGAACTGGGCTATTTCACGCAACTTGTCAGAATCTAGAGCTAGCAATCATCTCTCCAATCAAGGCTAGAGGTCGGGACGCTCCTGACTGGGGGCGAAAGACAAGGGGAGAACCAAAAAAATAAGACCATACCTGTGAGACATGACTTGCCAACACCCCCTATTCGCACAAGAGAGAGAGGCGAAATCAGTGACTTGCCCACGTGATCTCACATCGAGGTTCAGAGACCCAGAGTTTTGAGTGCAAAGCGGGAATGCTTACCAGCGCCGAGGACGACGATATGCAACTCACGGCTTCAAGCACGGTTCCAAGTTAGCTCAGAGATTCGATTTCGAGGAATTTTTCCAACTCGCGATTGCGAAGTCGCATTGGAACTTGATGGATATGGCTTACCAGGGTTGAAACCGACCAGCACGGAGCTGCGACCGACTCATTGCGCCGTTCAGTAGTTGCAGAGAGCCGAGCCTAAACTTAGGCCCTGGATCTCACGTCGACTTGTTAAAATTTTCAGTCTCGTGAGAAGAGAGAGGGGGGGGCAAAAGGGATTAATGGCCTGCCCCTTCTCCCGCTTTCGCAATTCCTCTTTTGGTTCTTCAAGGGTCGAGCAAACAGTCTTTCCACTTGAATAAAGGGTCAGGATTCGAGGATTCGAGGATGAGAGTATTAAACGTAGCGCCTCGGACTTTGGGTCATAACCGTAGTAAACAAGGCCTCAATGGAAAATGAACAGACGAGTGAAGGGAGCGCGGCGAGCCCTTTTAATGGGAATTCCTCAACCAGAATAGATAGACACTGGCGGCAGAACTAGGTAGAGTAGGGCTCGGCGTTCAAGTAGCAATGAATAGGAGGCCTGTTGGGGGCGGCGGCATCGGGTGGCGGAATATTGCTACTGAAAGAAAAACGGCGAGATTCTGCAGGTTGACCCCCTCTTTCGTCAGGCTAAGCTTGTAGTATGTAGGATGGAGGATGTCGGGGGTATGCGCAGAAGAAGCGAATTGAGTACGAAGTAGCGTAAACGAAGCCACTAAACGACGTGCTTAAATGGAAGGATTGGCTTCTCAGAATATCGAATCGACTATCTTCCCTATTTAGGAAGTAGAAAAAGTAACAGAGAGAATAAAAAAATAGAATAAAAACAAAACACTCGCCCTCTTTCAACAGAAAGTGCAAAGCGTTCCTGTTTAAAGAAAGGACGAGGAAAACCAGGGAGTAAAACCAGGGGTAGGGGTCGGTCGGGATGTCAGGCTAGAAGGAAGAGGATCTACTTCGTAAGGAGAGTAAAGGTATTAAAGAATGGACGAGCAGGGCGTTGAGCTATTCCTCTTCTTGGGGGTACCAGTGCCTGATAGCCAAACCCAGAGACCGAAGGGAGGAAGTGCGAGTGAGTGGGAAAAAAAAAAATTCACGCTGTAACTTTATAGGAAGCTGGTTCCAACAAGGTAAGTACTTCGCAAGAAGTAGTAGACAGGGGTTCCGAAGCCATCCAGAACAAGGTTCTCGGGCTGGAAATGGCCCGCTTCCCATCCAAGTCCAGACTTCAGAGCGTACATATCCATCCCTGCCTCCATCAGGCATCACAAGAAGAACGCATTTGGGAACTAATGCTCAAATCCCCTCGATCCATTGATCCTCCAAATACCAAATACCAAATACCAAATAATCTACCAAATGCCCTCAATCGACAATTAGTCACCCCACCTCCATACAATGTACAATTTCACTATCAAGAGATAGTCAATTCACCAACACCATCGCATTGCCATCAATTCAACCTTTGTCGCCTCAGTATTAAGCTCACCCCGGCCGAGCCCCATTGTGCATTGTACACAAACAAACTCCCCCGCCAAAACAACACACAACACCTTTCATCAAACCCCCCTCAAAGCACATCAAGCGTCCATAAAGACTTCCAGGCTCGCCAACATTCGACTCGTCAACACACTGCAAAACTCCCCTCCCATTTCCGGGTACACATGGCGGCGAAACTCGAAGTAAGAAAACATGAATTTGGCCACGACGGCGGGGGGGTCCGAGCGGCCAAGTGAGTCGTCGCCAGTAATGCAGTTCACGACTATCAAGGAACTATTTGAAGAGATCGAAAAGGTCGAAAAAGCCGGTGGGGATATTCTTACCGTTAAGGGTACGCCAGTATATCCTCGTTCCCTAAATTCATACATTGCGCCTGTTATTTCCCCGGACTAACTTCACATCACTCAGGTGTTTTGCCAACAACAGGCACCGCCATCGACAAAGAAAGAGAGAGGAGGCGTCGACGGATCAGATTCCGACGATATATGCCCCAGGAAGGAATACTGATAATAACAATCCCGACAGCTGTGCATGAGCAACTCCATGTCCTCTTTGGTGAGGAGGTGTTAAGTCAAATCGGGACAATGAACCTTCGAGGCGAATGGAATACAATGGCGGCCACCACATTCCGATCATCCGGAGGAGGTGAAGGAGAAGGGGACTGGACAGGTGGCCCGCGACCACTACGTACGGGCCGAGACAAGTGGCCAACCCTGGTGATTGAGGCCGGAGCCTCAGAGACCCTAGACGAGCTGAGAGAGGACATGAGGTGGTGGTTTTGGGCGTCAAGGCATGAAGTCAAGATTGTTCTTCTCGCCAAGTTTGATCGCCCCCGCCGACAAGTTCAGCTTGAGAAGTGGATAGAGGTCCCACCCCGCCCTCGACACGGCGCAACAAACACCCGTAACGCCCCCCAACCCGAGCCGGATTGCCCCCAGGGTACGATAACAATCACTCAGGCTGCCGGAATCACCGATACGGATCCAGCTCGCTGGAATCCTGTGTCGTACACGGTCACTAGTGGTGCATTACGACTAGAGTTCAACCTTCTGTTCCTACGAGCTCCACAGCCTGGCGAGGGCGACATCGTGATTAGCGTACAAGATCTGCAGCAGCTAGCTGCGAGGATCTGGGAATGGGTTTAGGCAGATGTGCGGCGAGAAGAGGGCCCAAAAGGAGCAGAGAGTCGTCGTGGACTAGCATGTTACAGAAGTTGTAAGGCTGGCGCGCTACTCGCACATAGGAGCTAGGTTCAGGAGGAGAACTGGAGAAAAAAACATCGATATTTTAATCTCAGGCCTTACAATGTACTCTGTGATTCCCGATTATCTGCCCACAAGTGTACCATTAATGTCTGAGGTGATGGTACTGGTTAGTGTTAAAAGAAGGGAATTTAACGTCAGAATGGGAGAACCAGACGAGTGGACAAGAAGTGTCAATTGGGATGAGAGATAGGACAATATTCAATCCCAGGCCAATGCTCAATTAGCGAAGCGGGGTTCACGGCCAGTGTTGACGGAAACCCAAAAGAACCACGATGTCAAGAGGTTGGATGGGTCTCCGGTCTGTTATTCCGGAAACGGCATCAATTGGAAAGGAATAAAAATAGGGGGAAAAATTGGAACAAAAGCAAGAAGATAAAAACGACGGAGCGAAGGCTCAAGCCAATGGCAGAAGAACAAGTACACAGAACAAGAAAAGGTCCTCTCTCTTCTCGCGAGTCGGAGGACGCGTATGTGCTCCCTGCAAAGGGATGGAGCTATTGGAGCAGCGCGTGAATATTATGTGCGAGACAAAGGCAAGGCCGAAAGGGGTTGAGATGCGCGTATGTGGAGGCCGGGTTCCATTGATGGAACGTTCGAAGGGATTTTCGGGAAGTTGGGGTGAAAGAGGATCAACTCGAATGTGGGAACCAAGCATCGATTGGACAAAGTGCACATTGAACCTTGCACTGCAGGCAGAAATGCAAGCTTGTGGATGTGAATGGGTGGCCAGGCCAGCTCTCTGTGGCGGATGGCGCCTAGCGCTTCCGGACAAGATGCCTGGCTGGGGAATTTCCGATGCAGCAAGCACGTCCTCACTCCTCAGCACTCCAGCACTCTGCCACTCAGCGGATGCCTCAAGGTGGCTAACCTTGATTGCAGAATGCCTGAGCACAGCTCTGTGCTCCGAAGTCAGACCTCTCCGGAGACCCCCTTCGGCAGACAACAGGCCTATCACAGGGCAGGGTCCACGACGTCCACCGCACCAGCTCGAACCTGAGTGGAGGGCGGAGATCCACAAAGCTTCCGGAACTCTTTGGAGGTCGTACAGCAGTGTCAAAACTCATCCCCAGCAGCAGCACCAGCAGCACCAGCACGCAGCTCTGCGTTGGTCAAGGGCCGAGATGCGGGTCTAAAAATAAAAATGAAAAAATGAAGAAGTAAAAGAAGAACCTGAAAAGGAAAGGAGGGCGGAAAACGGCAAGTCCGGACCTCTCAAGTGGGAGGATAAAAGACGGTTCATTGACCATTAATCCAATGTGATATGTGATGAGATTGATACAGCAGCCCACAAGCCAGAGACGAGCACCTGCAGACAGGAGGAATTTCTCTCCCTCGGCCGAGGAGCCATCACCTGGAACCGTTTCACTAGCCAGTGCATCAGGTTAGGCTCGGTGGCAAACATCTGGTGAGGTCAAAGAACAAGCTGGGAACTAAAGTCATGATGGAGATCAATTGCTTTTTCAGGCACAAACACGGACATGGACACAGGCACAGCCTCGGGCACAGGCACACGCAACGATTCCTTCCCTGGATGTCCTTCAATCACAAGCGCGACGTCGACACGGTCTGAAGGGGCAAGCGCGGGGCGGGACCACTGCACGGGTGAACGAAGTACAAGTCGATGCCCAAGATTTGATGTGAGAACTTCACATGTGGTCCCAACCCAACTGTAGAGCTGGTTGTACTGTTAACTTTTGAAATGGCGGCATCGCATTGAAGCGGCTATGTATCCACTACCTCGGCACCATTGCGACTTCCAGGGCAATGAGTTTTATCTGTGTATCCTGATCGCTAGCACTTACCCATCTTAGAGGAGTTAAAGACAACATGGGCTGACAGTGATTGCAAATACCTTTTACGAAGTACGCTCCGTACTTCGTACATAGAACACGTTACTCGCAGGCGGTCCTCTCCGGTCTCACCATCGTGTTAGTGGAGTCCTGCCAGCCAACCACTTCATTCCATCCTTAGCGTCCAGAGCGACCCGAGCGAGGAGGCCCTGATAACACGAACCTTCACTCATTCATCTGCCACTTTGGCCAGAAAGGAAGGCAGCACGAACAACGTTGAATCCAAAGGTCTAGTTTTCTTCACAAGCACTTCGCATTGAGAAGTACTCATTAAGAACAAGTAAGCTACATTGGCAGATCAAGATATGCACATGATAAAGTACAACATTGAAGGATTTCAAGGGACTCGGAACGTTGGAAGCATGTGGATCTTAACGCTCACAACTAAGCGTCGTATTGCATCGAGCCCCCAATCCTCTATGCCAATCGATGCGAGCAAGAGCAGCTCAAAACCCTTCATGTGTACTTCGTACATATTCATCACCCCAACTCATCACCAACACCAAGCTTGCGTCCATGCGGGAAGGGGATAGGATGCAGATAATCATCGGGGAAGTTCCCGGCAATCCATAACAGACGAGCTGTTAAACCGGTGAATCAAACCACACCAATCGAGCTGACCCTTCGCCCTCCATCCAAAAAAAAGAGGCGGGGGGGTCCAAGAGAAAAATAAATAAATAAAATAAATGGCGTGTGTGTCCCCGCGAATTAGGTTTTTATCTCTCTATTGTCAACTAGACCGAGTCGAGTGACGAGAAGCCGAGTTCCTCAAGAAATCCATTGTCCAACCAATTTTTTCGAAGTTAAAGGTGGAGAATTCCCATATCACTGGTGCTCTTACTGTCCCCAGCTCACATCCCCACACTCTCGGAAACATTCAAGCACTGAGGGGACCATAGGACAGCCATTTTGATGCTAGTGGGACAAAGTAATTGATCAATTGATATCCTGGATCCATCAATGAAGTTCGTACGCCAACCTTCAGGCAGTAAGTAACTATTGTTCCTAGCGCCTTCAATGTTGTGCTTCTGCACTTTCTCGAGCATCAAGACCCCTTTTTTCTTTTTTCTCTTCTTTTTTTTTTTTCTAAAGTATTGATCCACTTCCCCTCCTCTGGATATTTCCCATACATTATTGTACGACGAGCGAAAACTGAAAGAAGTTGTTTCAAAACACAACAGTAAACAGATAGGGCTATAAGTCTATTACTCCATCGTTGACGTGCAACAGAAAAGATCCCTTCGTTCCTGCACCAGCCCAGCCACGCCCGCATGAAGCAAGAACCTCTCTCTCATCTGGCCCTTGCCCCCCACAGAAGTCAAGGCAAAATAGCTCAGATATCGTCATGTTCCCAAGTCCTCGCATATTTCGTACTTCGTATGCACTTAAAAAAAAAAAAAAAAAAAAAAAAAAACTCGCATCCCTGGCTAGGGTTTGGAACATGCCCTCCCTTCTTTCGTATCATGCCGTCTCTTTTGTTCCTCATGGGATAGTATTCCTATCCTCGAACAGAGAGAAGAAAATAAAACAAAAATACAACACAATAAAAGTCAGAGCTTCATGCACTTGAACGAAAAGAGAAACTGCGCAGCATGCACTCAAGGGCATGCCGCCCACTTAGGGTATAAATCCCATCATACCTCGTACACATCCAGCCATTTCTTTCGTTCACTGCATCAGGCGTATCCATGAATCTGCATCAAGGGCCCGGTTACCCGCTTGAAGTTCCAGCCATGTGAACGGCTTTCCTCAAATTTCCAACGGCATTGGAAGGTGAGGTATTTGCCCTAGGGTTTGAAGATTATCATCGACCGCTATCACTTCGTAGCTGGCAATCGATGAGTATTGAATGGCTCTCTCGGATCTCAGACTCGGTCAAATCATTCCTCCCTCGATTGATACCCGAGCCCCTTTTCCCGTGGGTATCCCGTTGTCCATCTGACCGCCACATAGTATTGAATCTCTCAACCTCAATGCAGCCCCCCGCCTTACTTGCAAGGGGGGAAGAGTAATTCGTATCCGTTGTTTCACTCAACAACTCGCGACGTACATTCCCTCCCCCCGGCGGGCGGCATTACTCACAAACGCCTCCTGGTCTCATACCCCCCAAGGCCCCGCGTTCCAGGGAAATATGGAAGCTGTTTTCTTGGATTGAATGAGCCCGAACGGCCTATTCCTAGGCAGATCGGGACTATCGTGACATTCTCCTCCAGAGTTGCTGTCTCATTCCCAAGCATCGCGTATGTACATACGCTCTTGAACGACAAATAGTGAACATATATCATCGGCTTGACACAATCTCGTCGCCATTGAAAGCAGACAGCACACTCGACAAGCCCGTAAATTCCTAGGATCCTTGGGCCGTCCTTTTCGTAGAGACCCGTCCATCGCGGGGAGACTTTTCCTCGACGGCCTCTGCTCGAAAAACGCGAGCCCGGCTTCCCGCAGATGCCACTAGCGTCGGGAATGGGCCACGGGGAACCCTAACCCTAATATCCAGCGAAGCGGCAGACAGCTCATTATCAGGTCTGGGAGTAAACCAGTCCGTTGACTAGAATGTGCCGGCCAATGCTGCCTGACCCTACTTACCAGCGGACGGCATAGCCTCTGTTTTGAGAGGAAATACCATATTGGTTCATCGCTTGCTCAAATACCCCAAGACTGAGATCGCGGCAGACATTAGCCCCCAATGTACCCGAACACCATCCTTCTGGCAAGGATCCAGTTCGAGAAAACCTAACGGGCTCAATGGAACACCATCGGTATTTCTTAAGTGCTCCGTAAACTCCTATGCCCCCCAGTTGCAGAAACGGTTTCCTAGTCCCCTAAGGAGGAAGCTAGGCGAGCACTGCTGTGGATTATCGATGCGCGGGGCATGGTTAAAACCGGGTGGTGGCATGCTGAGGTCTCCGTGGGCTTTCAGAAGGGTGGCGGACGAGGTGGTTCTAACCATCATCCGACGGTCTTCATGAGAAAGCCCTTCGAGAGCTGCGTCTCAATGACATATTGTGCAACGATGAGGAGACGAAACTAGGGGTCTGCAACGGCTCTTAGGGAAAAAGAACCCCAGAAGCCTCGGGCTGGTGCCATCTCATATGATCACCTTCTCCCTTTCGACTTGCTTTGGGAGACAAACGCGAGAGGATGAATACCGTCCGATCCGCCCGCACATCACGCCGCGACCAACCGACGACTCTCTGAACTAGATACCAAACAGTAGACCCACCATCTACGAGCTCTGTATCCGCGCCCTAGCCGTACAGACCGTACAGGTACAACGTAGGTTATATGTAATAACCACCGCTTCGCAAAGTTGTGCGTCCCTCCCGCCAGGGAAGTGAAGACTGCCGGCTCAAGCTCGCGCTTTCACGGAAAAAAGAACAAACAACCAATGCACAACAAGCGGCGCCGTAATACCCGACCTCTGCGCTTGGATATAGCTCTTTTCTCTATCCGAGCGGGTTCGCTCCAGATGCGAAGAACAGACTGGTACACGGAGACCGAAGAGTGCCTCCTCCCATCTTTTTTCTTATCCATCCCATCAAGGGGAAGCTGTCATCTAGCGCCTGGGGATCCGGAGGAGCAATATCTTTGCTGAGAAGACGTTGGAGCGAAGGGCGGGCGCACCCGGCACTAAGCTTCGTAGTAGCCTGCTCTAAAACTAGCCCGGATCTAGCACTAGGGCCGGGAGCTCAAAACCATGATGGTGACGGGCAAGACAATGAATCCGAGAGGTGGAACGGCTTCAGATCAAAGGTTCGTGGGACACCACAGAGGAAAGATCGGTCAATCCATGAACCGACCCCTTCCGTGCTTTTCGCCTCTGGGCGCCGAGTTCCCGACGGGGGAACGGAAAGGGACAGCCCCTCTTCCGGGTGGGAGGGGAGACTTCTTTCTCGGGATAAGATTCTCAGAGCCCAGCCCATCTGTCCTGGGCAATGCTCTCAACGGAGTACTGCAGCTGTGGATCATGACTCGAAGTAGGGCCTCCTCCTCAGGCACACCGAGTCGATCTTGATCACCTTACCCTCTCGTCCCTTCTCTTTAATCCCTTAGTCTCGACTCTATCAGCGCAGAATCCGGCCCGTGACGTGGCAGGACCCCGTCTAGAGAAGCGCCTTGGTGGAGACCCGCATGGATGGCGTTGCTTCCTTTGCTGCAAGAGCCAATCTAGACCACAACCTTGGATTTTTTTAGTGTTCACAGAATCTGCCGCTCTTCTCCTCTCTTTTTTTTTCTCACCTCCTTGCAACCCTCGTCCTCTCCTTCCACCGGACAGGCACACGTGGAGCTTACTGGGGTAAGAATGAGAAGATCCTAATCCCATAGCCCTGCATGGCTGTTTCTCAAGAAGAAACAGTATAATAATAATGGCTGTGTATTCCGGGGAACACGGTCGACGTAGACGTCGCGCAGATAGATGTGAGTGACCTCTCCCTCAACGCCTGCCAACCTCATCACCAGCATCCCTCTATCCGCTTTCTTATAGTTTCGTACTTCGACGGACTAAGTATAACAAAGGGGACCTAGTTGGTTTCATTTACATAATTTGATGTCAGTCCTTAGGATAAGAAGATTGTGGGGTACTGGGATACAGGGTTGTGGAGCGACACCGAATGGTGTCCGAATTTGTGGGGAGCATTGGGAGTAACCCGATCTGGGGAATCCTGCTGGATGCTAGGGAAGAGGGTGATACACTCTTAGGGTTGGATCTGTAACCGCTGCAAATGTGATATTTTCTCAATTGGCCGTGGTCTCAGTATTATGATAGTCACTTTCTTCACATTCGGACCCGCAAGACAAGGAGGTTCGTATTCCGGTGGGTTAGGGCTGAGTTGGGGCAAGATGGACGTGATGATACTTGCATCATTGTTATTACCTTTTTCCCTGGCGATCAATCAGGCGGGCCTTCTTGATTGGATTACACCATTGGTCACTCCCAACTTCAGTGTGTCTTGAGCAGACACCACATGTCCAACGCTCGGATGGCACAGCATGTGGAAGCAAACATTACTGAAAATAAGAGGTGTGCTTGTAGTTTCTAAGTCCGTGGAACGCTTCTCGATGTTTCGGATTCTCCATGTCTAAAAGAATGGAAGGATCGGCAAGCGGCTCCTGGCAGATCTCGGGAGGAGGGAAAATACGCGATATAACACAATGCTGGTCAGAGAAACGTAGACCATTGTCAAGATCTCGAGCTTATCGACTGCGTCGACATGTCAACATCTACTTCGTAAGATTGATGGTGGTCGCACAGGATCTTGGTCGAAGCAAGGGGTTTAGTCGATATTTTCTCTGGGTTGTATGAGGCACCCACTGAGTGTGATGTTGTTGCTTGGCGAGCAAACACGCCAAATCTGGCCTAGGTTGCTGCAACGGGCTTCGCCCCGGATTGTTGGGGTGGAGCGACGAAGTTGGAAATGCTCTTGCTGTTCTGTGAGCGCTAACAAGTTACACCTTTGAAGATGCGTCCACGCTAAGGATCGGAACTAATATAGTAAGATATTAGTTTTGCCGGGGACCAAAATACCTGTCCTCTTCTCGGCGATATTTTGCGACCTTGCGTCGGGTGAGCTTGATGTCTCCGCGATAATAGTAGTGGAGGCAATGCTTCTGGGTCTTCACAGGCGATCTGCCATCTCGCCCAGATGTGAGGGTAGCATTATTACCGTGGAGGGTGACAGGGTACAGTCGGCATTACTTCGTAAGTCCCTCAAAAACCCATTCATTCCATATCTGGCCTGGCTGGCTGGGTGGCTTTTAGCGCCTGGCAAAACCTGCTCAACCCCGTGTTCGGAAGATGGCATCGTCTCGGCGAGAGAAACAAAAGAAACTTGCCGTTGAAGCGGCGCCAGCCGTCGATTCACCTCTCCTAGGCACGGTAGGGATTGGACTCCCCTCGGATCTCTAAGTTGCCTTTGCTTCTCGTCGTGAAGTAGTTTAGCTTCCGGCGGACTCAGGTGACTGGTTCTAGTCTGGAGTATATGGAAGAAGGGTGGCAGCGCTATTGTAGCGCCATCTTAAACTAGTTTATATCGTCGGTGGAGGGCCAGTCGTGTCAGGGCTCGACGAATAGGACTGCTTATCCCTTGTTCCGGTGTGATGTGAGACCGATGGATCAATTGAAGCGAAGTGGGCCAGCTGGATCCATTGAACCGGAAACGACGGAGTGAGAGGGACTGATGGAGCGAAGCTCCACCTACCTGCCTTGAGCTCCATGGTTGGCAACTTCGCCACTCTCATATCATCGAAGTTGATCAAGAAAGCGTACGAAGTATGAAGTAAACTGCGTGCGCTACCTCTTGATTTCGATCCTGGGCGAGTCGTTCTTTAATTGCTTAGTAGAAATGAACAACAATCCTTTGCTTTGCTTGGATGTTCTAAAGGCTGACACTCACCGTTGAAGATCGCCAGGTCCCATTATGCTGGGATTTTCCGGGGATGATGTATTGCAAGCCCTGGCACTCCCCTGGGCGCACGTGCGCCCTTCCATCCCCCCAAGAGCGCCATTATTATCAGGTACAAGGGTGGCACTGGTTCGATTCTTCGTATTATTATTACTTCGTATCTTGAGATATTATGGAGATTCTTGTGATTGAATCTCAATTGGACAGGGGTAGAATCGAGATCGCTCGTGGTATCATTCCGTTAACTCTTTAAAGATGGCCTGGCGTTTCACACCGCTGTTCAAGAGCGTTTTAGACCGCAGCGCCTCCTACAGATGAAGCCCGGGTACCGAGGTATAGCGTATACCTGATGCATACTAGTCTTCGTCTCTCAAGATCCGGCTCGCCAGCCAGCAGTTCAGTGCCTCAGGTACTTCATACGCCGTCTTGGGCAAGAGTGGCTGGTGGGAATGTGCTTCGTAGTTTACCTCGTCCAAATCCAGTCACTGGTGCAATTTGGGAACCACGCGAACGCCAAGCCTTTTGCTACTGATATCCTTTTGTCGGTCTTTGTGGTACGACAAGACTGCCCACTAATTGGACGCAGAGGGGCATGGGGCCGGTAACCCAGCTGGTTGGATTGCCGACTCTTTTGCAAGCCGAGTCGACCGATGCACCCCTTGTCGAGTAAACGCACGGATGTGAACCTGGTGCCAGGCTTCCCTGTTGTCATTTGGGGCTCCAGAAACCTCCTGGGTTAGGACTCTCGTGACTGCTTTTCGCTGCTCGACACGACGTACCGCTATTGACGAGAACGGCTAGCTGAGGCATATAGATGGAGAGCGACAGGGACCCATGATGTCTCACTTCTCAGGAGTCCTGGTCTTAGACAGAAGAGGGTCGAGAGCTTGATTATTCGGATCTGGTTGACTGTTGGGTGACGGGCACCCTTGTGGACCGGCCGCTAATTTTGGGTGCAACCCTGTAAAAAGCTTGCCAGAAATAACTCTGCGTCCTCTCAGAGGCGTTCCAGTGGTGTCCCAATGCAGTGCTGTGGTCCGACGGAATATCTGAGAAGATTAGCAGTTAGATCGGGAAGCCCGTCCTGGCCTCACCGTATTCACTGACGGAAAGCGGAGCAAGCAGTTGCACGTAAAGAGGGGCCAGGACGGGCCAAACTTTTGAGAGCGACACTGGGGGCCTTGGAGGGTGGCCCGGAAATGCAAGTCCGGTAGAAAAGATCCATGGTCGACTTTTTCACGGCTGCATATGTACATACTATGGATGCAGAATGTGTAGAATTGTGTTCACTCTGGGGAGATTTTCGCAGGAAGGAGGGATGGTTGTATCGGAGGTACCCCTTGGGGCGGCGAGGTACTTCGTACTTCCTCCAAAGTGATGACTCCAGAGATTAGCTGGACACCATCATGTGCTATCGGTGAGAAGAACGGCTGGAGATTCGATAAGAGAACAGAGGAAGTAGCGATGGGAGGATTCTCAAGGTGAAGAAGTGTTGAGAAGGCAGAAGATGTCATCGTTGCTTCTCACCTGCCGATGTCGTGAGAGACTGAGCATGTGCGATCGACATTTCTGCGAAAGTACTCTTAAATACATCGTGAGGTGAGGGAAGGAGCTCTAGGCACCATCACAAGTCACAATTGCCGTTTCCTGCAAGTGTGTCCAATGCTGTCTTATCAACAAGTACGAAGTAATAAATGAGGTAACAATGTACTCATAGTACCACACCAATCTAGGCAGGGACGTTAAAAGGGAGGGACGCAATACTACTTCGTACTCGAAGATAATTAACAATAACACATTCGTAGTATAGATTGCACTGCCACAGACGAGGTCTGGAGAGGCGGGATTGATTTGAGTTGACCCAGTTGAGAAAGGCGCCGTGCTCGTCTGGCCCATCACGCCTGTTTCAGGGCCCTGAATCTGGAAGTGGGCTGTCTTGGGTCCTCTTTGACAACATTAGCGCCACGGCACATTCGATGGCGGGCCAATGAAATAAATCCCCGTCGTATCTGTCTCCCATCTGCGATATTGTACCACTTTGTTTACGCTATCCTCAGCCCTGCCGGTTCTATATTGTTTCTTGGATTGAATCCAAATCACGTCTCGAGCTCGGTACCAAACGTTTCCCACAACTGCAACTGCCCACTACTTCGTAAGAAATTGCTCTTCATATTCCGAAGCACGACTCCTCATTGGGATGGCATACTACTTACTGCTCTTGATAATGGATCAATGAAATATACTTCTTTATGGGCTCTGGGCCATCCGAGGCGCGCTTTTATTGCACCAGAAACGAAATGGGTGTTCTCAAGTGGTAGACAGTCTGTCTTGCCTGGATGTTGAGCTCTTTCAACTAACCTATCAAACAAGACAATCCCGGGCACTGATCTGAAAAGATGCGGATGACTTTTTCGAGACACACATCTGATAATGCTTTACACTATCGGTCGACCTCTCCTTCCGTTCCCAAAATTCTGATTGAAATGCATGTGATTGTGTGGAAACGGGAGGGGATTACGGGCTGGTCAGAGTTGTATTATATCGGATGATGCGATCAAACGGGAAGCCGTCAATCCCTCGCCCGACATTGGGAAATTTGAAACACGGCGAGTGCTTGATGCGTGTCATGAGTATCATTGTATCATATGGTGTAATGCGCATCAGCTCGGTCTGGCGTCTGGCACGTTCTCGGTGACTCGATCTTCGAGATTCATCGTGGATGGTCACCATTAGCCATTTTCTTCGATTTTTATTAATATTATTTTATCAAAAATTTAAGGGACATCCTCCTCTCCATTCCAAGGCGCCATCAGTTCGTTTATTATTAACGCTCTATACTCTATATTTGATATTTGCGAAAAGAGGAGAACCACGAAGTATAGGCAGAAGTTGTCAGGGAAAAGCTATCACGACGTCGCGTTATTCGTGCTTTTCCGTTCTCTCTCCACCATTCTCCGAAAATCAATTACTCTGAAACTGCGTTCCATCCAAGCAACCACCTCCTTCCCCTCGGCCTGGGAACCTAGAGACGCGCCGGGGGGGAATGTGCTGCGGCATGCCATGGCATTGCCTTATTGGACGCCTCCTTCACTCAGAGGCCGACCGCATATGTATTATGTGCGAGGTCTTTCTTTGTTACCCTTGTTGTAATATGCAGATTACTGGACACCCACTGGAATTCCGGACAGCAAATTACAATTACAGCAACTTTGCATTGTCTAAAGTCCAGAAGCTTCAATGGAACGTCAAGTCTTCCTCATCACTCGCCAGACGGATCAAGGCTTGGGGGGCTGCTCTTGCTTCATCTAGGCACTTGTCCTCCCGAGTTTACTTATCTCGCCGCGGTATTGAGCGGCTCGCTTATTCCCCATTCATCTCAGTATCTATGAATTAACCCATCCAAAAGAGGGCCTCGGTCAGGTCATCTGAAGGGAAAAAAGAAGAAGAAAAAGAAAAAAAAAGCAAAGTATCTATATCCCGTGGTCTGGTACGGCCCGAGAAATGACGATAGCGGGGTATCAGCTATCGTCATCGGGTAGACTACAGTATTCGGAACCCAGTGCGTGGATTAAGGGGCTGCCGGCTCCTTCATCCGTGGTGTGGAAAGCTCAAGGAAATCCGACCGAAATCACCGTGGTAAGCAAATACGAAGTGAGGCGCAAACTACTTCGTAGTTGAAGCAAATTTGATGTAATATTGGGTGTTTTGCTCACGCTTTAGAATGCTCTTGAGCTTCTTATGTGGGGGATATACTTTTTTTGTGGGCTACGGGTCAGATATCCAGGGGAATGGCATGTGCACCAACTCACAGACCAGGTCCATCGCGCTGACAGGTCCCAGTCCATTCCAGAAAGAACAGAAGTACCAAAATGGTCAAAAAGAATCTTGGCGATTAAACTTTCCTAGTGCCGCCTTGTAAGCTCAAGAAAGCTGTCAAGAGCCCGTTGCTCTCATCTATTGTAGTTTACTTCGTACTATAAGTGCATGCTGCGTCCATCCAGCTCTCGACTTCGAAGGTTCACAAGTATCTTGGACTCGGGAGTCTGCTTGATTGATCCATTTTCCTTCTTTGTACTTCCTACTTCATACTTTTAAAATAATGCTCACCTGCACCTGATAGCGCCTGGACAAGAGCGGAGCAGGAGCCACTATAACCCGCCTTGGTTTAGCTGGTTCCCTATCGAGGGTGTCCAGTGATGGAGCGTCATTGGTCGGTGCGACCTGATAGAGTTTTTGGCCACCATCGCTCTAGCTTCAAGGTTACTTCGTACTCCGGTATCAATACTTCGTACATTGAGGTGGACCGATCTCCACTATCAATGTACCCTTCTATAGTACACTACACTACTGCACGACTGCACACCTGTGCTGCGTTCGCCTCTTGCCGATAATCCACCCGCACACATTGATTCAAGGGCTGCATGTCGTGCCGGACAGTGCCTTCCATAAGGCTACAACGCGGGTCAGGCTGGGCGGCGCAACTTTATTCGCCCAGACCGGAGGCAGGCACACCCTCGAATATCGATGGGAACGTTTGATAGATCCCGTAGGCTGTTCGAGATATCGCCATGCAGCCTCTACGAGGCTGCTGATCCGAACACTCAGCTCTCTTCCACCCCTCAAGCCCTCATAAGCCCTGGGTTCAGATCGCCGAATCGTGAGGCTAGACTAGCAAAAAGCTGATAGAAAATGGACGGCGTCGCGATTCCGGAGAGTTGACCCTGGCTATTAAGAACTCAAAACACGAGAAAAGTAAATGCGCAGATCCACGTGAATTGGAACCCGTTGGTTTCCATTTAAAAATAGAGCCGGCACTCTCTCCTCATGTTGACAACGTTCGGGGGGGGGATGAGGCGAAACTGGGCCGCGCGTACATCTGTGACGTGACAGGAAGTTGCTCTTCCTTATGCAACAGTCTTGACTCGAACCATCCAGAATTGTGGTGGACGTTGCACAAGGCGATGCGGCAGTAAACTAGTAGTTGGAAATTCCGGGCGACCCCTCTAAGACCCCGATAAATCCTCTTTGAAAAAATAGCGACGGGCTTCAGGAACCCGAGAAGTGGCAAAATTTGCTTCACATGGGGTTATTTTTGAGGCGAGCGGGGGATCGTCGATTTGAGTCATCCTCACTGGCAAAAGAAAAGAGGTCTCAACCCTGTCGGACTGTGCTCCAGACTGGTGCAACTTTGAAGCAGAGTGGTCGATGGGGGAAGAAACGACACTGAATGTGACAAATCGCCAAAAACGAGGGACAGGCCACACCTTGATTGCAGGCAATAATGTCGCTCCTCTTGAGACAAGAATCCAGCCTCCACAACGCCCGGCATCCATCCGCCTGATTGGCACAGTGGACCCTATCTTCCCGTGACATAGACATAAACTAGAACCTCTCTCCATGCAAATCGTTGCGAGCTGGGGCGTACTTGTATTAGTGTACGAAGTAATAGTCGCTGTTGTGCTGCGTGTTTGCTTGACAGACTTGCAGTTGGCAGTGCAACATTTACGGATGATCATATCACGCTACTGTCGCCAATGGCTTACTTTGTAGATAGCACTAATAACTTAGCCCATAACCTTACTCTTTGACTCTCGCCCAGACATGAAACCTTGCTTCACTGAAGGGAAATAATGGACAGATGTCAATAAGCAAGGAGTGGCGGCATTTCTGGCCGACTTTCGACCTGTTTTTGGAGGATTCTAGAGTTGAGCCTGGAGGCAGTCGCGCTCGGGCGTTTGCAGGGCTGCACCTCTCAACACCAACACGTACCAAGTACTTGTTAGGAAAACCAAGTGTGGACGCATGTGGGCTTACTTCTTCCAGCAATGCAGCGAATCGATAGGAGACAGCCTATGAGCTCTTTGCCCTCAAACTCCCTGCAGGACTGCTCGGTGGGAAGACTCGTATTTAATACTTCGTACCTTCGAGCCCAGGCTCGCACGACGGAAACTCCCCAGATTATCGTCGAGACTCGGGAACTTGCTCGATGGGTATTTGTTATGACGCAACACTTCTCGACATTGCCTGAATAAGAGGCGATGAAAGCATTGTTGGTCGCTGATTCACGATCTGGCTGTTGGAAAATTGGATGGCCCCTTCGCCTGCAAGCCATGGATCGACTGCAGTCTAATACTTCGTACAAAGGAGTGTAATTGATGGCAAGTCTAAGAGGTACTTGCTAGCAGACGGATGCTGCGTGCACTACAAGGTACTGATGCTTGGACCTCACTATGATGGAAGTCGAGGTCTGGAGAAATGGGAAGGCGAGTCCAACACGTCGTTTGTCGTTCATCTGTTTTTTCTGATGAGCTCCTCCCCTCTCCCCGGGACCCAATACCACACAACTTTCGACATTTAGTCCATCGAGACCCCCTCCACAACAAAAAGCAATCGGCAGGTACAGTAGAGCAGAGGTGTGCCATCCGTCTCTGTAAGTACCTCGTAGAATTATTTGTAGCCACACTAATAACTGGTGTTGATGTACTTGTACTGTATCGCTTCAACAAACTTGTATTTTGCCGCTTGCCTCTGGTCTCAATTGCTAATAATTATCTCAAAAATACAATGGGAAATGCACTTTCCTTGTACTCATACTTTCTCCTCCATCCCCTGTCCGAGAAAGCAGCATTGTACCTCTGTACTGATATCAATCGTCAATCTCGAAGTACTTGTACATGTACCAAGGTACTGTACCCCGTTCTGGCACACTATCTCTCGCGTTTTCCTGTCCCAAGTCGAGCCAGGAGCCAGTTCCAGTCACCCCAAGTTCCCAAGTTCCCAAGTCCCACACAGCACACCACCCTCCCATTCCCCGTCTGCTCCTTCTTTCTCATCCGGTCGCGTTCCTGCCAGGCTATTGTGCCCGCTGAGCACGACATTATTAACCTGGTGCCTCTTCCTTTTGCGGGAACCACTAACGTCGAACTGTCCATCCACCCCGTCCCAGTCCCTGCACCTTTTGCACAACGCTTGTTCAGTCCTCCCACCTTTCCCCATCCCACCAAATTCCATCTCCAACCCCCAACTTTTCCATCGAGCCCTCTTTTTTTTCTTACCACTTCTGCTACGGCCTGCATCTCCCCCCTTCCCGCAACATCTTTTGCGCCGCGCCGAAAAGTCGTCATCGAAACACATTTTAAAAAAATTCCTTCAAGCGCGTCTTGTCGCCTTTTCGTGCCAAAGCGAACAATTCCTCAAATCACCCTCTAACTGGCTCCGATTTTTTTATTGCCATCGCCGACGACCGATTCATGTCCCTATTTGACCAGCATTGTTCGTCTCCTTGTCCACTTGCATCACTCGCTTCTTTTTCGCCACTGGACACGACCCTTATCCCGAATAGCGCCGCTGCCGCAACACAACTTCTTTCCCGCGCATGCGTCTCCATAGATGGCAATGAATGGTGAGCAGAGTGTGACCGGCGCGCCATCGGTCGCGTCGACCAAATCGCAATATCCTCTTGGCCTCACGACAACCCGCACCAACCAGTATACCCAAGTCTCCTCGAACACCGCGAAATCCGCAGCGATGGCCGGTTCCGCATTCCTCTCGCAGTCCTCGACTTTCAACCCGGGCATCGGGTCCCAATTCCACATGAAGCAGTCTGCGCATCCCTTCGATCGCGACGCGGCGACCAAACCCATCGGTACGCCGTTTGGAACAACTCCATCGCCACCGGGCACTTCATCCGTTCTCATCCGCCAACTGCCGCTGAACACGTCCGAAGAACAACTACGATTAATGGCCGTCTGGTCCAAGGAGCTCATTGGCGTCGAGGTCTTGGCTATCGAACAATCGGGCGACCCGGGATTTCGCTCCGCGATCATGAATTTCAAGTCCCCAGCTGGCGCGCAAGAGGCGAAGGCGATGTTGGATGGCAAGTCTAATATTGCCAACGACGCTGACATGATTGTGGAAATACTCGCCGATACGGCGTTGTCGACTAGTTCAACCGCCTCGTCTTCGGCTGCATCCTCCACGGTAAACTCGCGACAAACGTCCCGGTTCAAGAGCGGCCCGTTCCAATCCCTCGAAAACATCTCCCCTCCTCTGAATGGAAGCACATATATGGGAACTGAGCTCCCGACCCCCGAGTCTAGTGTAATCTATCAGAACCTCTTCTCGCCGCAATCTCCTATCGGCAACCATCTGACGGAGCCCACGAGAATTTCGGGCAAATCGCTCATTAAAAGCAACGATGCCGCTGATGATGACGAGACCGGAGAGCTGCTCAAGGATCCGGTCGCCTACGCAGAGAGCGGCGCGACGGCCCAGCGACGTGCGACGGCGCCCCAGATTCCTATCTCTCGGATGGCAGGCCTCTCGCTCAATACAACGGCGCCCGGTCCATCGTCCTTGCCACAATTTGGCCATCCCACAATGGGCGGTATTCCTACCCACCCAAGCGCCATGTCTCCCTTGATGGCGACGGGTTCCGGTCGACCGATGAACTTCCCGGTTAACCCCCATTACCCGAGACACAACTTTCCGCCGCCGGTCAATCCCGCCGATCAAAACCCACCGTGCAACACTTTGTACGTCGGCAACCTTCCGATAGATACATCTGAGGAGGAGCTGAAGGCCATCTTTTCCAAGCAGCGAGGTTATAAGCGTTTGTGTTTCCGAACCAAGCAGAATGGACCCATGTGCTTCGTCGAGTTCGAAGACGTTTCCTTTGCGACGAAGGCTCTTCACGAGCTATACGGCCAGCCTTTGCACAACAGTGTCAAGGGTGGTATTAGACTGAGTTTCTCCAAGAATCCGCTTGGTGTACGCTCAGGACAAACTTCGGCGCAAACCAGCTCTGGCGCGATGGGCGGCCTGAACGGAATGATATCTGGGCCGGTAGCTGGATTCACAACCGCGAGCGGCCCTCCCCCGGGACTATCTCTACCTCCCGGGTTGGCAGCAACCAATCGCGTGGGGTACGGTGGAGGGCCAGGAGCTGGACCTCACGGCTACAATGTTTCCGCCATTCCATCGTCTGTGCACGGTTGGGGTGCACCAGGCTACAACCCTGCTATGGCCGCTGGCGGCTCGCCGTCCAACACTATACATAACGCTACATCGAATTATCTACCCCCGCACATGATGGGCTTGTGAGGGCCAAGCATATCACGGGGCGAGTCTCGTTTTGCTCGTTTCTTTCCCAATAACAAAAATTAGCTCCCCTCATCCTTGGGACTTGATAACAGTGGTTGCACGATTCCCCATTCATGTTGTTCTTTTGCCTTTTCTTTCTTTCTTTCTCATCTGTTGCGCAGTTGTCACCATCTTCGGGATCGGGGTGTTGGGCGTTTTTTTAGGAATGAAGATGGGTCAGGGATGGGAATTGACTGGAAAGGGATACTAGGATCGAAGGCGTGTGCACTTGGGGGCATCCACGGCGGCAAGGTTTCGAAGCGGACTAACGCGGCCCCCTTCGATTCGATCGGCTCTTGCATTCTCTCGGTTCGGCTATCCCGTATTTCTGTTCCATTTTATTTTCCAGTCGAGCCGCTCTTCTCGCCTTCCGGAGTGGTACTTTTCATCATGGCTGCATTTGTTACTGCATTGCGAGTCTGGCATATCTCATCTTGGCAAGGGCACCAGCGCGGGGACCCTCTTTTACTTGTTTTGGTTCTGCTTGGAATCGATATGGTCATAACTGCGATTTATCCAACTCTTCACGATTCCCATGCCCATCTGCTCAACTCTTTGATATTCTTGGCAAGCTTGTTTGGGACGGACCTTGATTTAGGTGGAGTTGGAAGACTTGTTCGAGTTGCCTGGTCTGGACTCCCAAGAGTTGGACGAGGGACATGCTTCGGAGTTATTTGTGATTATTATCAGTGGCATGGGTCAGGACCTTGCGGTAATCATTGGGACCTCCAGTCATTTCTTCCACGAGCGTTTTCGATTCTCATTTTATGATTTCTGTTTATTTTCGTTTCTACCTTCTAGCCTTGTTCACTCCTTGTTACCATCACATACAATATAGCCTGGCGCGTGGGAAGGATGGGAAATCGCTTTCATCTCAGGTTGTGGTCAACGCATAAGATGCACTCCCGGTCTGTCTCGCACTTTTCCACTAGTTTAATGGTCTTTTTCTTTCGATTGTCGTTAGTGGCTCATTATTATCTCGAGTGCATCCTTTTCTGTGTTCTCTTTTCCCCTTTTCTTCCTTTTTTTCCTTTTTTTTTCTTTTTCTCTTTTAAACCTTCTTTTTAACTTACGGGGGGAGAAAACACAAACCTAATGTGCGGCTTTATTGTCAGCATGGTCACGGTCGTTCTTCTGGAGTGGTGATGGCATTTGACTGGGGAGGGCGAAGCCGAATGCATCAGAAGCCTTCGCTTGATGGAATGCGAGGCGGACGGCAAGGTCGATTCAAGAACTCTCTCCGGTTCCGTATCCATTCCTATTCAGCGCAAGCTCGAACCTACGCCATACTTCGCGGGTACTATTTTTCTCGTCTTTCTTTTGGAGCGATTGGCAAGTCGAATAAACACAAAACTGGGCAGGAGTAAAACGGTCAAGAGAAAAATTGTCCCACACAAGAAAAGAGAAAAAAAAAAAAAAGATGGAAATTCGGGCAAGGTCATCGGGAAAACGGTCCCCATCATCGCATATACGAAACCTGGGGTTTGGGGCGGCTTAGACGGGAATCGAGGCGTCTTCCTTTTGCGACGAGGAACAATACAATTCAACATGTCCGGTGCCGGCCTTTTGAGACTTTGCTACGGGGAAGAAACAGGGAGTATGTGGAGGTAATATGAGGAATGGATTGTCATTTTTTTTTTCTTTCTTTTGGGCCTGAGTTTTCTAGGCATGGGTTGCAAAGAGCAAACGGATATTGGTAGCATACAGGGGCTCGTGGAGTCTCCTTCATGGTTTGGGTTTGAAGAGCATCTCTGTAGGAGGTCCTGGGCACTTTCTTGTCGCTAGACTTTCGTCTTTCTTTTGGCGCTCTCACGGGGGAGACGTGGAGGTGGGGAGGTTGTCTTGTTGTTCCTGGACAGAGAAACTTCTGGTACTTTTTTTCTTCCTAGCTTATTTGTCTCTTTGATGGAAATTCGGGTTTCATTTCTTAACGCCTTTCATGTCTGTTATCCAGGTCCACTGCATTTGAGCGATATTCGTCTTCGTCTTCCTCCCCTCGTGTCGCATTCAACTTCATTTCCCTCGTCTGAGGTACCTGAGCGTCCACACAAAGATTTTTTTTTCTTTTTTTAGGTGGTGAATGTTCCTTTGCCCTCAATACACACAATTATTCTTCGGTC
This sequence comes from Scedosporium aurantiacum, assembly GCA_000812075.1. NCBI lineage: Eukaryota > Fungi > Ascomycota > Sordariomycetes > Microascales > Microascaceae > Scedosporium > Scedosporium aurantiacum. Next base: position 25,077 of record JUDQ01000192.1, read on the forward strand.
TGTATACCTACCTGTGGTTCTTATTTGCCTATGATAATGTCCGAAGCCGTTGGCCGTACCCTGCGATTCTGCTCCATGGGTTGGTAGTGATGAAGTAGTGATGTAGATACATTCAAAGGGACTTGGTGTACAGAAGATAAATCATGATTGACACTGATTGTAAAAGTACTCGAAATGATTCTCAAAGGAAACTCAATTCTTTTCGTAGTTCCACCCGACCATGCGCCTCAGCTCCTCGACAGCCGACCCAATAGTATACACTCGCTTCATGATGTCTAAACATGGCGAGAAGAATAACAGATAGATAGCAAATCCAGCATCTGGATTCACCCTTTTCGACGAAGATACTCAATCCCCACCTCTTTGCCCACCAGCTTGCTCCCAATCTTAGCCTGGAAAATATCCTCAAGGCTCTCGACAAACTTGCCGACATTCGGCATATCCTCGTGAGTGCCGCCGCTCGCGTTCTCCTCCTTCCCGGGCGGCTGCTTCTGGGACTTGACCTCTTCCCACGTAGAGCGGTGGGCCTCCTCGAGGTGCATCTTTAGGTTGGAGGCGGCGCACGGGATGGAGCAGTAGATGATTGCTTTGCCGAGTTGGCTGACGCATTCTTTGCAGAGACAGACTTGCGGCGTGTTGTCGTCCGGCTCTTTGGAGACGGGATTCGTCGATGATGTGTTGCGGACTTGCAGGCAGTATTTTCCTGCTTCGCAGGTGTGGCTGGTCTCAAGGTGGCGCTCCTAGTAAATTTCGTTAACCCTGGTTTTCTGACCTAAGGAGAAATAGACAACTTACATGGGCCTTCTCGAAGCACTCCATAGAGCAATAGGCGACCTGCGTAGCTTGAAGCCCCATGTGGACAAGCACCTGACACAGCGAACAGGCAATCAAATCCTTCGGGTCCACGGGCTTCTTACAAGCCTGACACGGCGGCATATCGTAAAACTCCTTGGGCAGCTGCCGATGCTTCTTCTCAGACTTGGCGTTCTGGATCTTCTTATGAGCCATCTTCGCCCTCTGCAGCTCGTCCATGTGCCGCCTCTTCTCCTCGACCACGACACGCCTTTTGCTCCGCTCCTTGAGAGCGCGCTTCACCTGCTCGACGCGCCTCGCGTGCTCCGAAGAAGGAGAAGAAGAAGAAGGCTGGTTCTCGGCAGTCGCAAGGAGGGGGGTGGCTGGCTGCTTGTCGAGTGCGCCGCGCCGGTCGGCATCTATGGCGTTTATGACCTGCTCGATGGAGAGGTCCTCGGTTTCTCGGTACATTTCCGCGTATTTTTCCGAGCCTTCGAGGATCTTCCCGGATCCGTTGACCTCGAAGAGGAATTGGATGACTTCCTCCTTCATCTTCTTCACATCCCCCGTGCCCTGCGCGCCGCTGACAGCCGCAAGGTAATCCTCCAGATTAATCGGTCGGCCCCTAACCCTCCCGATACCTTTGCGCACCGCGCGCGCGAGGTCCTCAGTGGACTGCGCATCGTCCGCCAACAGGCGACCGAACTCGGCAGCGGCATAATTCTCCGCGACGTCCAGAAAGTAGGGGTACCGCGCTAACACGTCACGGTACCACGCCGCCTTTTCCTTTTGCACTCTCGCCTCGACGTCGGATAGCCGCGCCCGCAGCTCCTTGGCTTCGTCTAGGAGATGGGATAATTCCTTCAGGAAGTCGTCGCGGCCCGAGAACCACTCGTCGTCGCTGGCGCCGAAATACCGCTCGCGAATCGCTTCGATGACGGATCCGTAGTGTTGTCGGCATTCTATTACGTGCGCTTTTTTGCAGGATGTGCGGCAGGAGTCTGCGATGGCGGTGACGCGCTCGGCGCATCGGCGCCGCGAGTCTCGGAGGCTGCGGAGGGTGTGTGTCCAGTCTTTTATGAGCGGCAGGGTGTAATCGGGTTGCGGGCCCCGAGGTTGGTTCGCAGGCGCAACGGCGTTGGCAGGCATGTTCGCGCGTCTATCTAATGGGGAAAGGGAACGAGAAAAACACGAAAGAGAATGGAATTGGAGGTGTTCACGATGGGATGGAAGAGAAAGTGTGAGCTTTTGATGTCCAGTGTACAAGGAACTTAGAGGTGATTGTGATTACATAAGCTCCAACTTCTACCCGCCAAGGCATCTGAAAGATCAAGCTCGACCAAGACTTTGCGAAGCTGCAAGGTTCTTCTTCACACCTCTCGGAAGCATCTAATCCGTTTTTGAAACAAACCGCAATAACCATGGTATGTATTTTACGTTGTTTCGGTATTTATTCCATGGAAATCAAACTGACTTGTTACGTAGGCCGACAAACTCCGCACGCAGCAAGAGCTCGAGCGTCTCCAGGCGAAATACATCGGCACCGGCCACCCGGACACGTCGAGCTGGGAATGGCGCACCAACATCCACCGCGACACGCTCTCGTCTATCGTCGGACATCCTCCGCTTATAAACTACATCGCCACGGCCGAAAACGAGCCTATTCAGATTGTGCGCGCGCGGTTGATTAGGGTATGTTCCTAACCCTGCCTTACCAGCAAGACTGTTTATGTGGAGAGCTGCTAACGTGTTCGGGGTTTCTCTAGCAAATGCTGCAGCCTTGTGGTCCTCCTCCCCCGAGAGAGGAAGATATCCCGATTCCTGCCGAAATGATTCAGCAACGAAAATAACGGAGGAAACCATAGACCAAATAACAACCAGCTAGAATGGGCTCCTCCTGGGTGCGAGACACCAAGGACACTAGGCAAACGGCTTCGTCGCATGGGTATCATCACTGTTTTACGCTGCTATACAGTAGCTAATCATCTCTCTACTGGCGGGCGGCTGTCATAAGTATGGGACTACACCATTGTCCCTGTTCGGCCTCTCAGACCTCAATCATCATAGCGGTTTCGCGTTACTCGTCTACCACTCCGCCTCGGTGCCTCTTCCGCGACGCGCGAGTTCCCCTCTCCATTATCCTCATCATTTTCTCCATCTTGCTGCGCCTCCCGCGGCTCCGAGCGCGGTTTCGTACCCAGGCTTGCCGTCAGCTGTTTCTCCAGCCGAGGTGTCGTGCCTCCAAATACCTCCCTGATCATGCCCGCGACTCCTTCGGGGCCGACCTCTTGCTTTCCCCGAGGACCAACCAGCCAACTTATGTTTTTATCCTGATCGGCCGAAATATTCTCGACTCTCTTCGCGACGTACCCCGACTTTTCCATCTTAGTTAGGACGTCGTCCGTCTTTTCTGCTCCGAGCTTGCTATCGGCGTTGAGCCTGTTGAGGTATCGCTTGAGCTTTTGCTCGGTGATTTCGCCGCCGTTGAGCATGATGAGCGCGATGACCAGGGTGTAGAAGCCGACGTAGGTCGCTTCTACCTCGGCCGTGGGCGCTTTCGAGGGCGTAACGATGAGGGGATTTTGGAAGGGTTTGGGTAGTGTCGAGACGAGGATCCATGTTTCGGCAACTTTTGTTTGGCTGTTGGCGCTTATGGCTATGGTGAGGTTTTAAGGGGTTAGCAGCTTTAGGAAAGGGTGACATATTAAGCAAAAAAGTAGAACCGAACCTTTTCTCTTTTCTTCGAGCGTGAGCTTCTCTCTAGTAGGGAGTTGCGTCATCTCCATCCCGAAGACGTGTTTGAGTTGTTGTTGTGCCCGTGCGAATACTTTCTTGAAAAGACGAGGGTGCTCCCCAAGCACTGCGCTTCTCGTCAGAACATCGTTTCAACCCTCAAGCATTCCTGGCACGATCTATCCTACCTTTGTCTCTTATGCCTTGCCTCCGTATTGGCGTTCTGGAGAATTCGCACGATAGCGCATATCGAACCAATTTCGTTGCTAGCTGCTCCTCAAGGCCGCCACCGGGTCTGTGATCAATGTCCATTTCATCCTGATTATCTTCGTCTCCCTCCTCCGCAGAATCGCCATCGTAGCCTCGGCGATTGGGCTGCATAGAAACGTCCGCTTCTTCCGTATGTTCTTCGTCGTATTCCGTCTATTGCGATCAACCGGTTAGCGGACAGAGGACGGGGAGGGAAATGGAACGCTTCAGAAAGGTAAGATCTGTACCTGGCGACGGCGGCGTGGGGGGGCCATTCTGAAATAATGGGAAGATAGTCGCAATGCTAGAACAGGCTGATTGAGTACGCAGTTTGTCTCTCTAACTTGCTAATTTAGGAGTGTTGAAGGGCGAATAAATGCTTAAGCTGTGTCGTTCAATTCACTTTTGCGCTCTGGAGGGGGTGTGTCCAACGCGACTTCCATTTACGCCGGATTTGGACGCGTTGAGGTGGGTCGGAAAATCTTTGTTCCTCCTTATCGATAAGAGCAATGAAGGGAAATTTGGTGTATCTTTTAGCTGGTGTTGAACATTTTGCATGGATGAACTCCCAAATCGCTAACAGCTTTCTCACTCTTCTTTTGTTTGTATAACTGTTTCATGTAAATCTATTTTCAATGCTTTCCAGGGCTGCATACGCAGCTCGTATATGCCGAACATGTCGTGTCCAGCTCCAGCTCAATAACGCCCACTACAGGCCGGTCCTACTTACTCCTCGACCATTATCTTTTGGAAGGTTGCGGTACTCGACGAACACGAGCGACGATGCCGACCGCAACCCCGAAGCGGCTGAAAAGCCCGTGGAGGAAACCAAAGAAGCCGCTGGCGAAGATACTCCTCCTACGGCGAAACCGGAACCAGCGGAAACCCTCGGGAGCGAAGGCGACAAGCCACTCGAGCCGGCGGCTAAGCCAAGGCCGCCCAGGAGGGTCAGGCGCGGCATCAACCATAGATTCGATCTCGAGACTCCCAGCCTTGGCATGGATATCCTTGGGAAGCCGGGCCACACCATAGTCCTGCGCGATCGCAAGAGGAAGAGGAGGGAGCCACCGAAGGTGGTTGAGGAAGACCGCGATAAGGACGATGGATCGATTACGAACCAGCTCAACCTCGAGGGGAGTCTTCTGGAAGAACAAGACCGGGACATCACAGTTGAAGAGGCTCGGCGAAACATTGAAGAGCTGCGGCCGAATGAGTCGCGCGACCTGCTTGCGCGAGAGTTCGACGAGCTCCTGAATACCCTCCTCGATGGCTTCACCACAGCGCAGTTGGAGGACTACATGTCTTCGTCTATAGCCATTAAAGTAGGCCCAAGGGATGTGCCTTTGTCGGATAGAAAGAGGCGGGACGTGGTGAAGCAGGTTACTGGGAGTCTGGGGACGAAGCTAAGGTATCCGGTTCCACCGCGATACCACTGGATCAAGAAACAATACTCCTGGGTGCCGCCGCTGGATTATTACTGGGGCGGCTCGGCGAAGGAGAAGATTGCACTGATTATAATGCGCATGTCCTGGCGTATTCAGGTTATGGAAGAGACGCCACACATCGGTGAGGTCGAGCTCAAAGTTGATAGCTCAACTCTCAACTTTCTTCTGAGTATGTTATTCCCATACCACCGAGAGTTCTTCCTCTTAACGCGGTCTAACATGTTATAATAGCGGAAAACCGAACCTTGAATATGATTAACAGGCATCTTGGCGAGGGCGCCAGCATCAAGGCCGTACCCGAAAAGGAGAAACTGCACATCTTTGCCACCAGGTCAAAGTGCGAAACTGTTCTCACTCAATTGGACAAGTTTGTTTCCAAGATCCAGCACTCTACTATCCCAACGTCGGCTTTGGGTCCTAGGCGTCTTAGCAAAGAGGACCTGCGCCAACTGAGCATCTTGACCACTACATGGCTTGAGTATGCTACAGGTTCAAAAGCGGTACGTTTTACAGTTTCTTTCCCTTTCGATATGTATGTGTCTAGCCCCAGCTCCTAACACAAGACGGTCTCGTCTAGATACACGTTTACTGGCTCCAAAGTGAAAAGCGCCCCGTCGCTGTAGAGTCAACGAAGGATGTCATCTACCGCCTTCTCACCCTTTCGACACAGCAACCTAGCCTCAAGACACCGTCTTTCAACATAATTTACGATGAGACAAAGATAAATGAACGTGACCTTTTGCTTCTCAGGCTCTGGGGTGACAATCATGAGCTACCGTGGAACCAACGATACCATGTGTGGTCTAGGGTTGTACACCCGGCGCTGCCCAAGCCAACCTCTGAACAACCAGTTGCTGAGGAAGAGATATCGGCGGAAGGAGGTGTCGCCCCAGCGTTAGAGGCCCAGACGGAAGAAGATCCGACAATCGCCATCGTGTCTGAGGACTCCACTATCCCTGCCGCGACACAAGCAGTGCAGGATGAGGCCATCATGGCCGCGCAAGACAACTTAGACAAGGATGCGGACGAGGCATCTATGGCTGCAATCAAGCTGGCCCCCATACGTTGGGGTGGCGCCAATGACGCCCCGGAAGGATGGCACCCGTACACTACCAGCATGTCTGCCACATTCGGCCACATCCTTTACCCTTATACCTCATCTGAGCCCTACACGGCACTCAAAAAGAGTGATATCCCCTCCAGGCTCCGCCCCGTTTCCCCCCCACCCTCCGCCCTGACGTCCCTGCAAGTCCCACCCTCCTCCACCCCAACCAGCGAGACCACCACCAAAATCATCCTCCGCTTCGTCCCCCACCCGGAGCTCCCAAAGCCCGAACGCGAACGCTCCCCCGACCTAGAATTCCACCTCCGCATCGAACCCTCCCAGCTCTCGGGGCCTCTATCCTGGCCCTCCACCACCAAGCGCCTCTTCGCTGTCAACGACCGCAAGATCTCCAAGCTCCTCCTCCCCACCTCCCCCGTCGATGTCGAAATCACCCAGACCGTCACCCACGAGATCCGTCCCGAAACCCTGGAAGCCTCCGAGCCCCTCCGGACTTTCTTTGACCTCTCCAAGCTCGACCTCTCGACGGGAGTTCTCCTGACCCCTCCTATTCTCTCCCTACCCCTCCCCACGATGTTCTTCCGCCGTCCTGTCAGCGATGAGCAGAGTTCCCACTCCGCCGCCTCGGGACCGAACCCCGCCGACGTGACCGATGCCAAATTCCTCTTCGCCGGCCTAGAGCTGCACACGGAAGCCTCCCTCCCTTTCCACGGCCATACCCTCCGCTATACTTCCGTCGAAGCAGGCCACCACGCAGGCCGCAGCACCCAGCTCTCCCTTGACGCAAACACGACAAACCCCCCCGCTTCCTCCTCCGTGGCCCAAATCACTACTATTCCTCCCACTACCGCACCCGACGATAGCTTCCCCCCCAACCCAGAGGACGCAAACAACCCGCTCGCCAGGTCCTATCTGAAAGAGGTCCTGCAGGTCGCCAACGGGAGGTATTTCCCTTGGATTGGCTCGCGGCCCGTTGAGCATGTTGCTTCGGCGGATGAGTTGGCGGGTTGAAGTATACTTTCTGTGTATTTTTTTTTTTTTTGGGGATTTCCTTCTAGATTTTTGTCTTCTTTTATCTAATGTTGTTGTGTATTTATTCTTCCCTTTTAGCTTTCTATGTCTTCTTTTTCCCCTTTCCGGGTCCCCTTCGCTCTTATTCAGTTCCATTTTTGGACCGATTGAGAAGGGGATGACGGATTATGTGTAAATTATAGAACCTCTCGGATTTTCTCTGTAAACTATCCTTGAAACTTACGTTGCACATTTGGAGTGGTTTATAAAGCCCGAGGGAAGAAAGTCCTATCCTTGCCGGCGGGAGGGGGTGGAGGCTGCATAGATCAATGATGGTTTGGATGTTGTATAAGTTGAAAATGGAATAAGCCTTTGGTACTCTATCGGTATGAGATAGTGAATGCTAGAGCGTCGAGCAAGTCCTCGGCATCAATACGATGGATGTCAAGACAGCATACGCGCAACACAAGTAATAGGCATCATGATCACGTTGACATTTATGAACACACACAAAGGGCGAGAACAGTATTCGGGAGAAATCACTTCTTCGGGCTCTATCTTCTTTTTAGTTTGGGGGGGTACTAAAGCACATGACAAAAAACCTTTTCTGTCTGCAGATGCCTGGACCATACCATCTCCCTACGTGTCCCTTGACACGAGGTAGTCCTTAAAGTGCTCATGCATCTTAGAGCAAAAATGATATTATAGCGCCATCGCCGAAGTGAGTACACGTCCGACGAGCGAAGTGCTTCGCTGGATTGCCCGTCGGAGGGGAGAGAGTTTGAGGAGGGGGTAATTTATTTCTTGCCAGCCTTGGCAGCGGACTTGGTAACCTAGAGTAACGACAATTGTTAACATGGACGCTCGGTTGAGAGAAAGAGGGGGGGGGAGAAGGGGACTCAAGAGGAGTTTCAATACTAACCTTAGCGGTACCACCGACAGCCTTCTCAACGGACTTGATGACACCGACGGCGACGGTCTGTCGCATGTCACGGACGGCGAAACGACCAAGAGGGGGGTATTCGGTGAAGGACTCGACACACATGGGCTTGGAGGGAATCATCTTGACGATGGCGGCATCACCAGACTTGACGAACTTGGGGTTGTTCTCGACCGACTTACCGGTACGGCGGTCGATCTTCTCGAGGAGCTCGGCGAACTTGCAAGCAATGTGGGCAGTGTGGCAGTCAAGAACGGGAGCGTAACCAGCACCGATCTGGCCAGGGTGGTTAAGGACGATAACCTGGGCCTGGAAAGAAGCGGCACCGGCGGGGGGGTCGTTCTTGGAGTCACCGCAGACGTTGCCACGGCGGATATCCTTGACGGAGACGTTCTTCACGTTGAAACCAACGTTGTCACCGGGAACACCCTCGGCGAGCTGCTCGTGATGCATCTCGACGGACTTGACTTCAGTGGTGACGTTGGAGGGGGCGAAGGTAACGACCATACCGGGCTTGAGGATACCAGTCTCGATACGGCCGACGGGCACAGTGCCGATACCACCAATCTTGTAGACGTCCTGAAGGGGAAGACGGAGGGGCTTCTCGGTGGGACGCTTGGGAGGCTCGATGGAGTCGATGGCCTCGAGAAGGGTCTTGCCGGTAAGGGTGTTGCCCTTGATCTCACGGGTCCATCCCTTGTACCAGGGGCAGTTGGTGGAGGGGGTAAGCATGTTGTCTCCGTGGAAACCGGAGATGGGGACGAAGGCGACGGTCTTGGGGTTGTAGCCGACCTTCTTGATGAAGTTGGAGGTCTCCTTGATAATCTCCTTGTATCGGTCCTCGGACCAGTTGTTGGTGTCCATCTTGTTGATGGCAACAATGAGGTTCTTGACACCGAGGGTGAAGGCGAGAAGAGCGTGCTCACGGGTCTGGCCATCCTTGGAGATACCAGCCTCGAACTCACCGGTACCGGAGGCAATGATGAGAATGGCGCAGTCAGCCTGGGAGGTACCAGTAATCATGTTCTTGATGAAGTCACGATGTCCGGGAGCGTCTGCAAGTGGTGAGAATAGCACATTAGTACGCGGTCCATAGTCATCGTGGCTGGGATTGTGCAAAGCACAACAAAAACAAAAACATACCAATGACGGTGACCTGGTACTTGGGGGTCTCGAACTTCCAGAGGGCGATATCGATGGTGATACCACGCTCACGCTCGGCCTTGAGCTTGTCAAGAACCCAGGCATACTTGAAGGAACCCTTGCCGAGCTCAGCGGCTTCCTGTACAATGTGTTAGCTGCCACGCTCTGCTCGTCATGGTGCATTTGGGCACAGATGCCCCAGGCCCAAAAAAATTCGCTGGCTCGGGTGGGTCCAAATACCCCGCCGCCTAAAATGGAAAGAGGGGAGGGGCAATCTCAGAGTACCCCACCAAGCAGGGGCAGAGGGGGGGAAAAAAAAGGAAAAAAAAACAAGCGCATTTTCCAGGCCACAAGAAGTGGCAATGGAGTAGAGAGGTAAAACGGAAAATCCGTGCAGGGAAACGAGGCAGAAAATAATAGAAAAATAATGTGTTTGCTTGCCTTCTCGAACTTCTCGATGGTACGCTTGTCAATACCACCGCACTGGTAGATCAAGTGACCGGTCTGTTATCCATGAGAGTTAGCCCCGCCATCCAGGGTCATGCCAAATCGCGGGGTTGCGAATCCACGACGACATCTCGCGTCGAGGCAACGACCAGGGTTTGAACTTACGGTGGTCGACTTGCCAGAGTCGACGTGTCCAATGACAACGACGTTAAGGTGAGTCTTGTCCTCCTTACTGCGCGGTTGTTAGCATTGGCTCATCCAGGCGCTGATGGCAAGCGATCAGCGCGATGGTGAAAATTTTTCCTCTCGAACTTACCCCATTGTGAAGGTTTGATCTGGTTAAAAAAAGGTGAAAAAAGTTGGATAGAGACGTGGAAAGGAATTCTGAAGCAGACAGTTAGTTCGCTGGGCTCTCAATGATGATGAAGATGATAAGAACGATGGAAAAGGAGGGAAAACATACGCAGATTGGGATGCCAAATCGATCCTCGGTGTGCGAGACGATCAGAAAAGTTCAAAAGTGTGTGATGGATGGAAGAGAGGGAGGTGGTGTTTTTAAAGGCGACTGGAGAAGTACGAGTCGAGGGAAGTGAGGGGCAAAGCACTTTTTTGGGAGGGGTAGATTTCAAAGTTTTTGTGCAGGCGTGGCCGGGAAACCGCCATCCCACCTTCCCACCTTTAGGGCAAGTCGATAAGTCAATGAGATGTTCCTATTCCTGCCAATCAGAGCCTGCGCTTTCCCGACCGCGAAATACAAACTCGTACCTTGATTGTACCTTCCTGCGATTCCAGATGCCCAACCTGCTCCAGTCGCGCCTAACAAGTTTCATTGCTCCAGTGCTGCTTTCCGTGACTCACGTAATGAGCAGAGAATTGCATTGCAACACGAACGAACGAACAAGGGAGTCTATCATTCCAATCTCGTACTTTGGTACTTCTACGACTACTTCGTACTCCGTCGTTCTCGTCCTCGTTCTCGACTTGGGAAGTCGCCGCTTTGCCTCGTAGTTCGTACACGGTCCTTTCCAAGGCAAAATTTTGGCCCGTTTATGTGGGGAAACCTGAGACTGCCACTGTGGCAAAGCGACCCTCCAATCCACTCCGTCGCTTCGCTCAACACAACTTTTTTTTTCTCCCGTCCTGTTCTCCTCGCTAGTCTTACCAACTAGTCTAGTTTAAGGTAATTCTCCTGTGAAAGCTCTTCTTCTCGGACATCTCCTTGTGAGAATGAGCTACTACACGACCGAGGCCCCCAGCCGAAAGTACGTGTGTGGAGTGGTGCCTACGGACGCCAGAAGTGGGCGCGAATGGAGGGGCAAAGAAAAAAAAATTTCAGTACTTTTCGATGGCGGGGTAACTTGCAGCAGAATGTGAGACGAAAATCCGGGAGCTGTGTCCTGTCCCTGTCCTCTTGGATGCTATGTCCGTGACCGACGCGGCATGGAATAGGCTGCTGTACAAAATACAACAGGTCTTTGCGCTGGACAAGCACGGTCTGGCCCTTGTCCAAGAGTTGGTCCCATGCTACCTTGTTGCATGTGTCCACCTGGGTCTAATTTGTTGACGTCTGTTCAAGTCTTAGTCTACGAAGGAGGAGCAGGGCCGATGATACTACACTCCGCTAGAGGACACACAATTGAAGAGAATTTGCCTGCGATGTTGGGTGTTGGGTATAGGTACATTGAAGAGAGCCTACATAGGATACAGCACGCCAAACCTACTTCGTAGATGATACACCCCCCCTTGGCGAGAAAAAGAAAAGAAAATATGGAGTTCGCAGAGTTCAAGTAAAATTGGCCTTTTCCTCGCGGCATAAAAACTAGCAGCGCGCAGATAATATGAGCAGCGGTGGGATTGACATGCAGCGCCGAGCTGACGAGTACCCAACATGTACCCTGCGGGATTGGATGGTAAAAATCCATTTTGATAATGCTGGAATTCCCGCTGTGGCCAAACAGCAGCGAGCACAGCCTTCTGCCCCTCCATTATCTACGAAGTAGCTTGGAGGGGTAGTGCTTTGATGATGGAAAAGCGTAATACAAAACGGATGGATAAGTCGTGGTCGAAATCTCAAACTAGGGTGCGTTGGACTTGGATGCGGCCTTCATTCCACACCGCATTACTCACACATAAGCGCCGGTGACTCCAGTGTCCAGGCAGTGTTCCTTGGAGACTCAGCTAAACTCATATTCATGTGATGTCTCCCAGTCCTCCTGGGATAAGAAGACCCAAAGATTTTTGAGTTTTGTTTTTTGGTCTGATCAGATGTCAAACAGCCGCCGTTGAGTCCTCCGAGGATTTCCACATATTTGTGGGATAGAGGATGGGCTTGTTGCCCTGGTCGCCAAGTTTGATGTCTGCTTGTACTCCAAATGGTGCAGAGTCGTCCTGTCTTGGCCCGTGACACAGGACTAAGGACAAACACACAAGGCATGATCATTGATCCATCTCCCCTCACTTCAACAAACGACTATTATGCATGCATGGGGATCACATTGATTTACGAATTGAACTGTGACACCTGGAAGTCGAAAAAAAAATTGAAATAAAAGGGGAAGAGGAAGAGTTTCAATCGAGGTTTGTAACTTGGCAAAGCATGGATTTGTCGAACCCGTCACATCGCGTCGCGGGGGCAATTTTTGTAGCAAACGATGATAGCCTCATCAGCTATCGCTCTCTAAAGTTAGATGGGGAAGATAATGAGAAATGGGCGACATGGTATGAATAGCTTCTGCCAGATGCCAGATGCCAGATGCCAGATGCCAGCTGTATGACACTGGAGGAAGATGGGAGCTGCTCGTCAAATTTAATCACGTGATTCTATCTACCGCCCCTATTGAGCATCTCAGACATTCAAGCTCGCAACGTGGTTTGAAGGGGGATACTATACACGCACACTTCACGTCCCAACCTATAGATCCCCGACGCCGTAGACGAGGACTCCAATCCCAAAACTCACCCACCATGAGCTACGGAAAGAAAGACGAAGATGCCGATTTAGGCCTCGTCAAGGTTGATCGGACCCAGGTCTTCCAAGAGGGTATGTGGCCCCGAAATCGACGCCCAAAGGCGGTGATGCTGCCTGCAGTGCAGTCCCATCACTGGCATGCACTGGGGAGAAGCCGCAGCTAACATAACCTCTTCCCAACAGCGCGATTGTTTAATAGTTCGCCGATACAACCTCGAAAATGCCGTATCCTCCTTACCAAGATCGCCCTCCTCCTGTACACGGGGGAGAAATTCCCCACAAATGAAGCTACCACGCTCTTCTTTGGCATCTCGAAGCTATTCCAGAATAGAGATCCCAGCTTGCGACAGATGGTCCATCTAATCATCAAGGAGCTTGCAAACTCCGCCGAGGACATAATCATGGTCACCAGTACCATTATGAAGGATACTGGCGGCAGCGCCGAGTCTATCTACCGACCCAATGCCATTCGAGCCCTGTGCCGCATTATCGATGTGAGTGCCTTGGCATATATGCTATGCGTAGCCGTGTACGGATATTCGGGTTTTATATATGTTGGAGCTGACGCTAGGCTTCCTTTCTGTCTAGGCTACCACAGTGCAATCGATTGAGCGAGTAATGAAGACGGCAATCGTGGATAAGAACCCGTCCGTATCTTCCGCTGCCCTCGTGTCCTCATATCACCTTCTCCCTATTGCCAGAGATGTCGTTAGGCGATGGCAAAGCGAGACTCAGGAGGCCGCGGCCTCGACGAAGTCCTCGGGCGGCTTTTCGCTGGGATTCTCTGGTAGCCAGATGCCCGCTAACAACTCGACTATGACGCAATACCATGCCATTGGCCTCCTCTACCAGATGCGCATGCACGATAGGATGGCTCTCGTCAAGATGGTGCAGCAATTTGGAGTTGCTGGTGCCGTCAAAAGCCCTGCCGCAGTTGTCATGCTTGTCCGGTTGGCGGCTCAGCTCGCCGAGGAGGATGCGTCGCTGAGGAAGCCCATGATGCAGCTTCTCGACGGATGGCTGAGGCACAAGTCGGAAATGGTCAACTTCGAGGCTGCCAAGGCCATCTGCGATATGCGAGACGTTACCGACAACGAGGTTGCGCAGGCCGTCCACGTCCTCCAGCTCTTCCTCACGTCGCCCCGCGCCGTCACTAAATTCGCGGCACTCCGGATCCTCCATAGCATTGCGTCCTTCAAGCCCAATGCCGTCAGCCCCTGCAACCCCGATATCGAGCTTTTGATCTCCAACAGCAACCGGTCAATCGCCACGTTTGCCATCACGACGCTCCTTAAGACGGGTAACGAGGCAAGCGTTGATCGGTTGATGAAGCAGATTTCTGGCTTCATGTCTGAGATTACCGACGAGTTCAAGATTACCATCGTCGAGGCTATCCGAACCCTGTGTCTCAAGTTCCCGAGCAAGCAAGCTGGCATGCTCACGTTCCTCAGCAGCATCCTCCGCGACGACGGCGGCTACGAGTTCAAGAGGGCGGTCGTCGAGAGCATGTTCGACCTGATCAAGTTTATCCCGGACTCCAAGGAGGAGGCGCTGGCGCATCTGTGCGAGTTTATCGAGGATTGCGAGTTCACGAAGCTGGCCGTCCGCATCCTTCATCTGATCGGTCTCGAGGGCCCCAAGACGGCCCACCCGACCAAGTATATCCGCTACATCTACAACCGAGTGGTTTTGGAGAACGCCATCGTCCGAGCGGCTGCGGTGACTGCACTCGCCAAGTTTGGCGTTGGCCAGAAGGACCCCGAGGTCAAGAAGAGCGTACGCGTGCTCCTTACCAGGTGTCTTGACGATGTCGATGACGAGGTCCGCGATCGGGCTGCGCTCAACCTTAGCCTCATGAAGGATGAAGAGGATGAGCTTGCGGAAAAGTTTATCAAGAGCGGTATGTCTCCTCAAGGAAGTATTGGGTTGGTACTTTATGTGATTTGTTTTTTGCTAACTAACGCCTTCGTTCCAGACGACATGTTCTCCCTTCCCTACTTCGAGAACCAACTTGTTCTCTACGTCACGTCGGACGAGAAGTCTACGTTTGACTCTCCGTTCGACATCTCCAAGATCCCTGTCGTCACGCGCGAGCAGGCCGATGCCGAGGACAGGACAAAGAAGCTGACGGTGACCACGCCGTCTCTCAAGCCTCCCAAGGTTGGCCCCACCAAGACGAGCGCTTCGGGGCCGGACGCCGGTGCGTCGGCCGCGGCGGCCTCTCAGCGGTACGCGCAAGAGCTCATGCAGATCCCCGAGATGCGGGAGTTCGGCAGCGTGCTCAAGTCCTCGCTCCCCGTCGAGCTCACGGAGGCAGAGACGGAATACGCCGTCAGCGTGGTCAAGCACGTGTTCAAGGAGCACATCGTACTACAGTACGACGTCAAGAACACGCTTCCCGACACGGTGCTCGAGAACGTGTCGGTGGTGGCGACGCCCGGAGACGATGAGGAGCTCGAGGAAGTCTTCATCATCCAGGCGGAGAAGCTGGCGACCGACGAGCCAGGGAAGGTGTACGTGGCGTTCCACAAGGTCGAGGGAGAGGGCGCACTCCCCGTCACGCAGTTCTCCAACGTGCTCAAGTTTACGAGCAAGGAGATCGACCCGGCTACGGGCGAACCGGAGGAGACTGGTTACGATGACGAGTACGAGGTGGCTGAGTTCGATCTGGCGGGTAGCGATTATGTGATACCTACTTTTGCCAGCAACTTTAATCATATCTGGGAGCAGGTGGGCGCGGCGGGCGAGGAGGCGCAGGAGACTTTGCAGCTCAGCAGCGTCAAGAGCATATCAGGTAGGGTCCTTGTTCCCCCTTCCTTTCGCTGCTATCCCAACTACGGGTTAAACGGGATCGCCAGCTCTAGGCTCTATCCCCATTTGAGAACCTCGATTTTGCTAACGCGGTGACAACCCAAAAACTACAGATGCTACGGAACAACTCATCAAGGCGCTCTCTCTACAAGCGCTCGAGGGTACGGATGTGCCCGTCAACCAGACTACGCATACGTTGAAGCTTTTGGGTAAGACGGTGAACGGAGGAAGGGTCATCAGCAGCATCAGGATGGCGTACTCGGCCAAGTCTGGAGTTACGATGAAGATTGTTGTGAGAGCCGAGGAGGAGGACGTTGCTGCGTTGGTTATCGCTTCGGTGGCCTAATTATTAGTTCAATGAATGAATGCCACTGGGATGGATGGGCCCGGAGAAGGTGTTACAAAAACTGCGGGTGATTATAGGGGATGGGAGAAGGGGGAACAGATTGGCCTGGCGTTTTTTGCCTGTTTTCTTGTTTTCATGAGAGAACGAATATAAATGAGCATCTCCTTTTTTTTTTTTTTGCCTTTCCTGATTTCTTGCCCCATTCTGTTTGGCCTTTTGGCCTTAGAGTCTCTTGGCGAGGTTCGGCAAAGATGTTTGCCTGTAGGAGTATTTCGTACTGTGTATTTCGTGCAGTTGTGGAAACGCAGTCCGAGAGTCCGAAATTGGGGCTTGGCTTTCTGCGTTGAAGGTCAACTGTGGCTGGCTGCCAATCTCATGAGGCGGCTAATGATCGGCGATCTACCGAGGTACAAAGTACTTCGTAGACCTCGATACTTTGGAAAATACTTTCGTACGATATCATGCGTGGTGTCTTCGAAGCTAATACGAAGAGGAAGAGAAAGAGAAAGAGAAAGAGGAAGATGGTGGCCCACGAGAACAATTTCGGACTTTGCGCCAAGACCGAGATTTGGAACATCGAGGCACCGGGTCAAGTCGAGCCAACTAGGCCAACACACACACGACTTTACTATGTTCTAGGCTGGCCAAGAGAAACTGACAGCGGACACTACAAAGTCCTCCAACTAGTTTACCATGAAGTCCCCCAAGGTTCCTAAGTAATGATGCGAATCATCAGCTTCGGGTAGATTATCGTGCACGGACGAGATGTTGCCTATAGTCTTAAGGGACAATGTACTTCGTACAATAATCCTAAATGAGCCAACTGATATGAAGCACAACGAAGCACATCCTTTTCCAGAGGAGGGCGGATGAGCGGGATGAACCAACGGCCCGAGTCTAACAAGGGCTCTGCCCACAAGTCACCCCCAACTTCCCAAGCTGCGAACACCAACAAGAGACCGAAGTCCAGACCAGCTCGGCGTTGAGAGGGCCAGATCGGTACATCATTGGTTCCTGGCCACCGACATGACCTATGTCACACCTGTACTGCACCACAACTAGGCACAAGGATCCGAGATGGATGATAGATTATCACCGATCTGTAGTGGAAAGCTAAGGAAGAGTGGGAGAGCTTCCGCAGCGCGTGACATCTTGTCCTGCTTTAGGGCAAAGAGAAAAAGGCATGATATACATGTTGGTCGCGTGGGCGCAAAGGAAGCTTGATTTCATCCTCTTGCTCAAGCCAGGCTTCATTCCAAGTACGAAGTAAAGGAGTTAAGGGGCAAGAAGGGAAATGAATGAGAGGATGACGATACATCCCGCTTGTACCCTCCTCCACACGCGGGTTCGACGCGACCCTGGTCGAAATCTTGCATCTTTGGCCAGATCGTCATAAAAAAAAGGACCAGCGCAGGTAATTTTTACACGCCCTCCTTTTTTTCCAGAATTTTTCTTTTTCTTTTTCTGTCCCTCCACAGATATTCGGCATCGTTGATCTCGGCAACACTTTTGGGAAAACCAACTCGGGGAAAAACGCAAGTCCACTTCGGTCTTTCTCCTGCATCGTACCTTCCGCAGACTTCTATTCCCCACTTCACCGCCTCAAGTGTTCTTTTTTTTTTTTTTTTTTTTTTTTTCGTCTCCTTTTTTCTAAGAGCTTTTTTCCCTCCCCTGGTGTCTTGCATTTCCCAACCGTCCGAGATCCCACGGTCGAACCTCGAGTTAATCTTCCGGCTACCTCTCGTCGCGAAACCCTCGCTTTCAAAGGAAACAGCAGCCTTTTGACGAAGAGCTCGAAATCCTGCGGTTCCGAATTAACGCGACGCAATTCCCGTCGAGCTCGAAAGCAGCCACTCCGCCGTCTCCGAGATCCCCTAAACTCAATCTTAGTCCGGGCCAATAGCTCTAGCTTCTAGACCGAAGAGAGAGAGGGAAAAAGACACATTACAGAGACCGGTTCCGAATAATCAAAAAAACCCCTTTGGCGAATTGACGCGAACTGGCAACGACATCCGACAAAAAATGGCCTACCTACGCAGCCAACACCTCCCGAACCTCAAACAATACAAGTACTCGGGCGTCGACCGGTCCCTGACGTCCAAGTACATCCTCAAGCCCTTCTACACCCATGTCGTCATCAAGCTGTTCCCCATGAGCATGGCCCCCAACCTCATCACCCTGACCGGCTTCATGTTCGTCGTCGCGAACTTCCTCACTCTGCTTTGGTATAACCCATCGCTTGACCAGGATTGTCCGCCGTGGGTGTATTATTCGTGGGCGCTCGGGTTGTTCTTGTATCAGACTTTTGATGCTGTGGATGGTGCGCAGGCGTGAGTTCCACTCCCTCTCCCTCTCCCCCGTCTAGATGCCGGCGCGTCGCCATCATCTTGAGATTAAGGGGCCGGATTCTTCTCTCTTTGACTAACAATGTTGTGGTGTGGCAGTCGACGAACGAAACAAAGCGGCCCCCTTGGCGAACTGTTCGATCATGGCGTCGACGCGCTTAATACCTGTCTCGAGGTTCTCATCTTCGCCGGGTCGCAAAATATGGGTCAGAGCTGGTACATGGTAGCCACCCTCTTTGCCTGTAAGCCCTTTTCCCCTCCCCCATTTCCCAACCCTGGGCCACTGTACCCAATATACACCACATTCCCTTAGAAGCTAACAATCTCTCCTTCGCCCAGCCCTGCAAACGTTTTACGTACAAACCTGGGACGAATACCACACCAAGACCCTAACCCTCGGCATCGTCAACGGCCCCGTCGAAGGCATCCTCCTCCTCGTCGGCGTCTACGCCCTCACCGGCTACAAGGGTGGAGCCTCCTTCTGGCAACAGCCCATGCTCCCCACCCTCGGCCTCTCCTCTACCGTCATCCCGCTCCCCGATAGGCTCTACAACCTCTCCTTCACCGAATGGTACATGGTGCAAGGCGCCATCGTCCTCGTCTGGAACACCCTCGAGTCCGCCCAAAACGTCATCCGTGCCCGTCGCGCCCGCGGCGACCGGTCCCGCGGCGCCCTCCTCGGCCTCCTCCCCTTCTTCGCCATCTGGTCGCTCGTCGTCTCCTACCTCTACCTCCAGCCCACCATCCGGACGAACCACCTCGTGCCCTTTGCCGTCTTCGCCGGCGTCGTCAATGCCTACTCGGTCGGCCAGATGATTACTGCTCATCTCGTCCTCCTCAAGTTCCCTTACTTCAACGTCTTGGGTCTCCCCTTGCTCTTCGGCGTCGTCGATAGCCTCGGCCCTATTCTCCAGACCCATTTCGGCTTCGGTTGGCCCAGCGCGTTGGGCGACGGCGTTTACCAGGTTGCTTTTATGTTTTGCATGCTGGGCATGGCGATCGGCGTGTATGGATCCTTTGTCGTCGATGTTATCGTTACGCTTTGCGATTATTTGGATATTTGGTGCTTGACTATTAAGCATCCCGTCACCGAGGGCCGGATTCCTACGAATGAGAAGAAGAAGGAGAAGAAGGCGGCGTAAGGAAAAAGAGATGTCGCTATAAGAGGCGTGTGCTGGGGATGAGTTGCTTTCGGCGGAGAGAAAAAAGGGGGAGACGGAGGAAGAGAGTTTGCTTCTTCTGGATAAAGACCCACGGTATATAACTAATCTGCTGCGGGAATGGGAAATAACGAGGCTAGGGTCGAGGATGGGGATGGGGCTGGGACGACGATGACGGCGACGATTCTATTCCACGCTATATAACGCTACGAGTAACATGTCGGGCAAAAGAGACGAGGGAGCCGAAGCATCGAGCAAGGGAAAGCTCGAATGAGGAATCATGGTGGTGCGTTTCCTTGGAGGATATAACTTACTTTTTTTTTCTTTTTTTTTTCTTTTACCCTATCCTGTATATGCATTTTACAGAACCATCTTATATATATCCCCCCATAGACGGAGTTGGAGGCGCAGAAACTATGGTATTTTGTTTTTGTTCTTCGAGATGAATGCATTGGGGGTTATAGAGGAGAGATGGGCGGGAAGCTTTTTATTTAACATGGGTTTTTTTTACTCTTAAGTTATTCGATTATTTTCTCCTTGTTCACTTTTTATACCCCCTTGTTCATGTTTTTTAGCTCCGGTTATTAGACGGCTTCGGATGGGGACAAGAAGTTGTCCAAGTATAGTGAAGAGATCCGTTGTTATTCTGATGTTCCACGTCAAGCCTCACTCAGCTCTGGAGACCGTCACTTAAGAGCTCTCTGCTGTCTAGGTCAGTTTGCACATCTTGATCCAAGATTTGACAACCCCAGATGGATATATAGACAATATCAAGCGCGACAAGCGAAAGACTGAGCACTGAGAACCACAAACTCGGAGCAAAAGATGCCATCATGAACATTGGGAAGGTATACCTTCCCCAGGCGCCTCACTCTTAAACTCCGTTGGGAGCTCAGAAAACCCCGGGCCCTCGTGCTCTCACTCCACAGATTCCGATATTCCGAACATAAAGGATGTGTATGTATGGCCAGAATATAATAAGCGTGCATTCTCCTCCCTTTCCTAGCCTACCCCATGCGCCCCATCCGCCTTCGCTCTAAAGAAACAAGAGCGGTATGGAAAAGTAGAGAAAAGAAAGGGAGAAGAAAGAAAAAAAAGAAGAAGGGGAAGATGAAGAAACACAACTTGGTTTCATCCAACTTCCCTACTTCCAGGGAAGAGCAGACTAAAGGACAGACAGAACCATGACCGTATGGGTAGATAGATATGTTTGGATGCGAACACCTTAAGGATAGAATCAGAGAAGAAGGTCAAGGCTAGAAGTCGAGTGGATGAGGACAAACAAAACCACAAGGTAGGAAAGCATTAGGAGGCCCAATGTCTTGATTCATACGAGTTCTCTTTTCTTTTCTGTATCATGGCCCGGACAAGCCCATCGTCATTACTGTTAAGAAGAAAAGAACAAAGCGCGTTAACAAGAGAGAAGGAAACAACCAAACAACGATATAAAAAAATTTCAATAAAATTAAAAACCCCCAAGAAGCACACATTAAAAGGTAGTAATACCGAGACAACAACCCAGCCCACTCAGAAACGCCCCGTAACACATGTTTGTTCTGCCCGTCCCGAAAGAATAATACACGATATCAAACAAGTACAGAGTTCGGTAATAACCCGTTTCCTAACCCTCATTTTACCCCCGTTTCCATTTCCCGTCCGTTTAGTTAGTTTGCGTCTTTTCTCTTTTTTAAAAGAACTTAGACATGGCCTTGCTAAGGTCGATGAAATCGACGGGTTTCGTGATATAATCGCTGAACCCCGCAGCCAAACACTTCTCTTGCACATCTGACATGACATTGGCCGAGAGCGCAATAATGGGCATCTCGGCCCTATTGCCGTTCAGCTTCTCCCAGTCCCGGACTTCGCGACACGCTTGGTAACCATCTTTTCGAGGCATGTGTAGGTCGCACTGAAGGTAGCCAAGTTAGAAAACCGGAAAAGGAGAAGATCACGTAAAGGAGACAGGACATCCTTACCAAAATGAGAGAGTAGTACCCGTAAGGCTTCGAAAATACCATGTCGACGCAGTCCAGTCCATCGGTCGCAATGTCGACTCCGACACCGACCTTCTTGAGGTACTTGGTGAGAACTTTCTGATTCACCGGGTTATCCTCCACAAGTAGCACCCGGTGCCCTTTGTTGCCCATGCGCTTCTCGATCTCCAGGTAGCTAGCCTTTTGGCTTTCGACCATCTGCTGCGCCGTAGACCGGTTTCGATCGATGCTTAGGTCGCGCACCTTGTCCGGGTCGAAAATGACTGCGAATCGAGAAGGTTTAACAGGCTTGTGGATAAACGTGATTTGCTTTTCGCTAATCAGCTTTTCGCATGCCGTACCGGACGCCAGCTTGATCACTTGCTGACGCTGTAACGTATCCGAGAGAACTAGGATGATGACGCCCTGTCGGCTCGGCAACCTCGTCGTCTCCTCTATGAGCGATATCACCTCTTCCGGTGTGGGGAGGTTGAGCACGATGTGAGTGAATGGTGGACCATTCTCGGAGCTAATCAACTTCCGAGCCTCATCGGCCGAGTCCAGAGCCTTAATCCGGCAGGGCACGTCTCTGGGCAGCGTCGTGGCAATGTGCTGGCTCGTAGCCTCCCTGCTGTGCGTCTGGGGGCATACGATAAGAATAGAATAGACGAGTGGACGTGGGTCGGCTATCATCCCCACCGGAGTCCCCTCGCACGGGTTTGGTAGTATTACCTGCGATAAATCGTGTCCGGTTGCTTTTGCTGCTTCGCTAAGACGGACTAGACCCGCCTTGATAGATGGTGCTGACGACCCTCCCGTGAGCGTGGACAGGCCCGACTGAGCCGAAGAGGAGTTAGAGCTATCGCTAGATTGGGGGCCCGAAGAAGCTGCAATCGAGCCCGTATCGGCGTCTGGGTTGACGTGAGAGGAGACACGGGCCTTTGGGGGCTGTTGCTGTTGTTGCGGCTCGCTGATAGATGACAGCGGAGGAACTGCGTTGCCATCATGGCAGTTGTGGTCTACTGGGATTGATGGTGGGCTTGGTTGTAGCTCTGGGTAATCCTCTTCCGTTGGCAGACCAAATTTCGCCGTGAAGGTGAAGGTGGATCCCTTTCCTGGAACTGCTGTGCCTTCCATCTTACCGCCATGAAGCTCGACGAGTTGTCTCGAAATCACAAGACCTAGTCCGCTGCCGCCGTGCTGGCGCGTGCTGCTGCCATCGATCTGGCTGAAGGGTTTGAAGATGAGCTCGGCCTCTTCCTTTGTGAACCCGCGGCCCGTGTCAACGATGGCGAACTCGAGCTTGATTTCGTTCGATGCAAGGCCGGAAGCATCGGTTCCACGATAAACCTTGCACCGACTAAATACCTCACCTTCAGACGTGAACTTGATTGCGTTGCCGATGACGTTGAGGAGAACCTGTCGGATTCGGATTTTGTCACCCTTAACCCAGGCGGGGACATCCTCATCCACGATATAATTCAGCTCCAGCCGCTTCGCAATCGCCATCGTAGATACCAGTTCGTTGACGTCCTCGATCAGAGCTCGCGTGTGGAACCATTCGAATTTGAGCTTCATCATGCCCGCTGCGACCTTGGATAGGTCCAAGATATCATTGATAATCATGAGGAGGCTGTTGGCACTGGTCTGGATGGTGTTTGTGTAGTCTCTCTGCTCCTCGTTGAGTTCGGTGTCCTGCAAAAAGCTCACCATGCCCGAGATTCCAATGAGCGGCGTTCTGATCTCGTGCGACATATTGCTGAGGAATCGGCTCTTCGATTCCATTGCCTCCTTCAGCTTAGCTTCCAAGAGCTTGTGGTCGTTGATGTCGGTCGCAGAACCGAAGTACGAGTTCGCGCCATCACCGAAGTCGACATTGTCAATCTCGACACAGCGGACAAGATGCCACCGGTATTCTCCAGACTTTGACCGAAGCCGGACTTCTGTCGTGTATGATAGCCTTCCATTACTATCTCTCGCGACTTTAATGACTCCCTTTCTCGCCAGCTCATTCAAGTCAGAGACGGAAGATGACTCAAGATCGTTTTCATCATTTTCCTGACCGACACGGCCGTTCAGATGCAGGTTGGTGAGGTCATCGGCATTGAGTCCGGTATCGACGTGCCCCGAGAGATGGCGCAAAAAGGCAGTCGGACTGCCAGTCAAGGCTATGGGGTCCTGAGGAATGTTTAGTTTCTTCTCCGGGCTCTTCTGTGGGGATTTCGGTCGCGACTCTGAAGGGATACGGCATTTGGCGAGATCTTCAGGGTGAACATATTCCATGAATCCTAGGCCCAGAGAATCCTCAAAACTTTGGCCCGTATAAGACATCCATTGCTCGTTCGCCGAGGTGATACCCGAATTGTCCGTGGCTGTGAAGATGATCTGGGGAATAAGGTTGGCCAGCAGCTTATGCTTAGCTTCCGATGCCGCGATCTGTTCTTGCCTCGCCGCCTTGATTTCGGCTATCCGCTGATCGTGGATGTCCATGTACGATCCAAGGAAATGGTGGATCACGCCACGCTTGTCTCGAGACGCAACGGCTCTCGCGTAAAACCAACGATACGCCCCATCAAATCTGCGGATACGAACAATCCTAGAGAACTGTTCGCCAGTGCGTAGGCAATGGCCCCATGACTTGAGATAGTCCTGTCGGTCCTCCTCGTGGATACTACCCCAAGGATCGGCAATCAGATCTCCGACCGACAATCCGCGGTAGGTCAGGTACCGGCTGCTAACCCAAACAACCTCCCCAGTCTGTGGTAGCGCAACGAATACATGGGCGGGGAGGGAGTCGAGAATCAGTCCTTTCAGTCGATCTGATGGCGGAGGCATTTCGGCGTTGCTCGCAGAGACACCGCTCACCATCGAGACGGTCCGAGACGGCATCGGCGGCTTCGATGCGATGGTGGAACTCGATGGTAGAGAAGGAAACGTCGTCGCCAAGTCAGCCCCGTACGAATGCAACCTCGTGTGGCGGATTTTAGGAGGCGTAGTCTCTTGCGTTTTAGATATCGCCGAGTCGGTCGCCCCGGGTTGGGTCAATACACCCGCATCGGCCAGTTTGCTATCAGAAGCAAGGGAATCGCGACGTTCTCTTGAGCCTGCGGCATCCTCACCACCCCGGCGTCGACGATCTATAACCCCCTTGGTTTCTAGCGAGTCGGATCCTTGGGCGCTAACTGTCGACGATCCTCGAGCCCTCCGCTTCTCGGTGTCCCTGGATGTAACAACAGCCTTGCCCCTTCGCCCTGCGCTCGCAGATAGTGCCTCCACTCCAGGGACGACTGGAGGATGCAGCGCACTAAAGTAGTCGTCCTCCGTTTCGGGGAGTGGCCTCATCGTCATAGGTCCCTTGTCTGTCCTATCCGCCAAATTTGGCTGGTCCACTACGCCTGGAGTAACCATTGGGGAGCCTACTGCACTCCTCGAAATGGCCGAATAATCACTAAGGCTTGTCATACTTCCTGCATGGGAGCTCTGAGTGTGAAGCTCCTCTGGGTTCAAGTGGAGCATGTTAGCAAGACTTGAAGGGATAGAAATAGGCCGCCCGTCGGATGCCACTGCCCCAAATCCGGGTGTTTGCGGTCTCCTTCTCTTCATGCCGGCAAGCTCCGTCTCTAGAGTAGAGTAATGCTGGCAAAGTGAAAATGACGTCGCGAGATGCATGGACAAGTGGCCCAAAGAGCGGCGTAGATTCGACGGATAAGGGATTACGGGGCTTAGGATTGAGAGGATGGCAATCGGCGCCGCTCGACTCCCCGGTCTTGGAGAAAACTCGCGCCCAGGAGCCGGGTCACCGCCTAGGGTTGACGCCCAAACCTCCGGCCTCGGATTCGGGTTTGAATCGGAGGGGAAGGGTTGGTGAGGGCGAGACAGGAGGATATGGTTTAACGGGATATGTAGTACGGATGAGGAGTTATCGATGCCGATTGCTTCTGGTGGTGATATTGAGGAGTAATCAGGGGATGCCGTTCCAGGATTAAAGGAATCCTCATCAACAACAGCATCTGCGAAGAAGGGGTTCTCTTTTGGATCTGCTCGGACGGCGGGAGACGGAGCAGGGGACTGCGTCCAAGGTGACTGTGGTGCCTGTTCGTATTCCTCATATCTTGGGGATACCGGCCGACGGTGGAGCTCCTCTTCAAAACGGGCCTTTAATCTGCCCGATCGAGCTCCCTCCCGCGATGATGTCACCTTCGATGGCTGTTGGCCTACCGAAGGACCACCCATTTCCGCCCGCCTAATTGATGAGTCCGACTGTCTTCTCTTCGCCGAATCCTTCTCATTGGGTGCCGAGGCCGGCACATTGGAAGACTCGGCGATACTATGGTGCAGGTAGGGATATGTTCGGGTCAATGCAATAACCTTCCCACGCTCGAGAACTCGCGTCACACTAGCATTATCAATCAGAGGATCCGCCTCATAGTCGAGAGCCTGCAGAACTGGCAAAACCCGAGCCTTGGGCATCCTACGCTGGCCTAGCGATGCCTCCCAAGTTGGCGTATCATCTCCATCAGCGTCAGCAAGTTGTTCCAGGGCCGACTTGCTCAAAGCGGGATGAGAGGGCTCCTTCTTGACGGAGACTACCGACGGCATGTAGCTCTTGCTTCGGGCTAATCCAGCCGGCCTCCGGGGAGGTTGGTCTTGTTGTACGCCAGTCTGACCTTTTGATTCTTCAAAAGCCGTGAACGAGTGGCGGCTGGAGAGAGTTGGCCGCCGCGGTGATGCCTCGGAAGCCGCCTCGTCGGGGTGGGATGTTGGATCGGGCACGATGTCAGAGAGATCGGGGGCGTCCGAGGCACCACCTCCGCTTCTCTCCATGTAACCCATACTCAAGCCATCTTCTTGATGTTCATTATAAGTGGCCCGCTGGCCCCATGGCACATTCTCAATGTCAGTAGTATCTGCAGGGACGGACAGGGTTACACGTTCAGCCTTGTAAACTTGCGTCATGATCTGGACAACAGTCTCCCACCAGGCATCAAGGCCAGGCTCCGCCGTGAGCATCAGTGATAGGTCAAACAGATTCGGGGTAGGATACTCGGAAGCATGGCCCCTGGAGGCCTCGGGAGAAGCCGAGGGACCATCAGGATGGAAGACAAAAGGTGAAGGGGTCGATTCGGATAAGCTAGGTAAGTCACGTTCGAGGAAAGGAAAATTGAAATGTGACAGTTTCATAGGAGAATGGGAGGAGGCGGGTGCCCATGAAGGCTTGGCGGAGTGTGAAGATTTTCGGGCAGCGGACTGCATGCGAGGGAAAGGATATGATGGAGTTGCTGCGGGCAAGCCAGGAGTGACTCCGCCACGGATTGTATTGCCGGACTCCGTCGAAGTCGTCGTCAGGTTGGGATTCACCAATTCTTCGATATGGGGTTCGGCGGTTTCTTCCTGAATTGGGGACACACGTTTCTTGTCGGACGCTCCGGCCATCGAGTTTATCGCAGACCGTTCCCTCATTTCCAAGTCCCGCGCCAGGCGCTTCCTATACTGAGTTAGCGGGCTTTGGGTGTCGGCCATGTCCCGCGGATATCGGTCCTGGAGCGAGTCTACGCTACTAGTCGGCACGTTAAGAGGTAGTTTCGCTTGTGTCGTCGAAGAGGGTAAATCATCTCGGAAATGTGGCGAGCCGAGGTCTAAGATCGAATCTATTACGCTCTCAGAAGACAGATGGCTTCTGTCTCTAGACGAACCGGAAGGTGATGGAGGAAGATCTGGAGCATTGGGGGATGACGCGGGGACACTGCGGATGGGCGCCAGGATTGGTGAGGTTTGCGACAGCGGCATGTTATGTCGAGATGTCCCATTCTTTATATCCTCATAGGATTCTCCATTTCGTAACTGCAGGATCGACGCGCTTGGATCGGAAGAAGAAGGCGATGGCGACGGCGACGGTTCGGTAGGCTGTTGTTGTCGATGGTAGGTGGCAGTTGATTCCTTCCCGTTTGCGTCTAAGCAAGAGGGATGTTGTCTTACCATTACCTACCTCCGCTGGACCTCAAGTGAGCAGACTGGCTAATCCGTCCCAGGAAGCAGGCGCCAGAGACAGATGCAGACTGCAAGCTGGAGGTGTAAGGCAGAGGTAGACGTCAGCAATGACCGTCTATGAGGTGGGGGGGAAACGGAATGTGTGACGTCGAAGGAGAGAGCGTCGCAAATTGCAGGAGCATGCGATTGCGTCGTGATGATGGATGGACGGAGTGGGAAAGGAATGTCCAAGACAAGAGGAGGAGAAAAGTGGTTGGAAACTGTAGGTACTGGTACGGGAACAGAAAACACCCCCAGACTAAAACACTAGAATACACGGGGGGGTTCTCTGGGGAGGGAAATGGGTGCTGTTGGGTTGGAATGAGAGGCGTCGTGTTTCGAGAAACAACACTGGGTATGAGAGTAAGAACTTGGATGAGGAAGGGCAGGGCAGGGGAGGGCAGCACGGGCAATCAATTAACTTGGACAGAGCAGTTCCAAGCACAGCATGATCCAGTTTCTCTCCTCTCTATCAGACAGCACAGGAACTTGGAAGTTGACAATGCTGAGCACTGCACTGTGGAACCGGTGGAAGAAGTTGCGGTGGGCATGGGAAGGGGAGTTGGAACTTGGAGTTTAGCTAGCCCACGTCCTTCCTTGTTCATCAATGACAGCGTGCCCGTCCCTTGTTACCGCTTGTACCTGTGTACCTGTTACCATCCGACCCTGAAAAACAGGTTATGACGTAGCCAGAGGAAAATTTGCAAGGCAGTTTCTAACACTATTCTCCACTTCGGGGCAAGTACTCGGTACATGTTTTGGACAGTGCATTTCTCTCCGTAATACATGTTTTCGTGTTTCTCGCCAAGCCCAGAGAAAAAGTGCTAATTCATATCCGAACTGTAAGTCTCTGGTACTTGTACCTTTGGACCTCACTTTTCTTCCTTGTCCACTTCGGAATTAACAAGGGTACGTACTAATAGGCAGTGCCAGTATACGGATAGACACGGTGTTGGATTGAGATTGGTGTTACGACGGATTAATCTTGCCCATCCATCCTCCCTCGTAATACTTCGTAGACTCGTTCATTTTATCTTTCCGGATGGCGTCCGGAAAAAGAATGATCGGATGAGTGAGCGGCATCTACAGTGTATCTTCCGACAGTATTATTCGTTCGATCGTTTAGGAATTGCGCGGAGCGGGGGATTGCGAGGCGAAGGTTCCATCATTCATCATTGACCCTGCTTTCCGGAGGGGTGCCTGGAAACTTTGACACTATCCAAAGTTGATATGGGCTGGTTCGAACATGCTGCCGGCTGCGACTAGTGACAACAACAGCCATTGATTTTGCTGCCTCGAAATTGGCGGACGACATCGAGGCAACGCCGGCCTGGATTTAAACCAAACCCGGGTAGTGGTCGTCTGCCCCCCCACGGCGCCATCGTTCGCCGCCCGTTTACTAGGATAGAATCGCGACAGAGCCTAGTGTACACTACAGAGCTTGATCTATCACGGGACGAACTAGTTGCTTGCAAAAAATCAACGGCGGAAAGTGGGTGGTGATGAAGTCGTGAGGAAGATGTGCAACGGAGAATAGGAACTACCAAGTAACAACATCTAAACTAATCTACGACGGAGAATGGCCTCAAAACTCGGGATCGGCACTCGTGACTGCCTTGTCCGGATCAGCTGGGAAGACGGGAGAAGGATACTTCGTACAATCTGCGTCGAGGTAAATAATTTGAGAGGCAAAGCACTTCGAAATCATCCCATTTTTGACGCGGTAGTGGATCCTGTTGGCTCCAACTAGGTGGCGACTTGAAGGGCGAGAACGTTTCGTCCGTCGTACCACCAAGAACAAAGAAGAAGTCTCACTACCCAGTTCAGCCAGTCGCCGTTAAGATAACCTTTCTTCTTGTTTCTCCTTTATTCAGATTCGGTCTCGTCTCCTCCGTTTAAAGGATGCCAATCGGAGGTCTCATAGGATGCAATTCGGGGACTGTATGCAGGGTTACGATTAATGGGAATTAATAACAAACCCCCCGCCCCATTGCAATGGGACGAGATGAGAGATGAGGATAATACATAGGAACTGAGACCCAGTCGCAACTCCACGAAGCTTGCGAAGGACAGAGGCTGGCTCCAAGTTCCAGCGAATGCTCGGTAGGACTGACTGAGGACTGAAATGACAGGAAATTGAGATTGCTCCAATATAATACCACAGGCACCACACAGTGCAGCGGAGCGCAGTGGAACAGCAATTCGAAGGTAGTCGAAGACAAGAGGTGCATTTGATGACATGGGGCTGGGATCGGGGACTGGGGCTGGGCGGCTTTTATTGCGATATCATCGTCAGCTGTGTTGTGTGCTGCGGTCCGTCCTTGATTTTCACATCGTCGGTCTGCAGCGATCCGCTGGCGCTGGCAAGGTGTCTCTCCAGCTTGACCAATCACGAGAGCCACCCGAACTCCAAATTTACAATTCCCCTCCACAAGCCGGACCCAAATCGAAAAACCGTGTTCAGATTAATGTCAGTCTCCATGAGTCTCCATGCATGCTTTCAATGCAAGAGACGGCAGCAAGACCTGGGGGAACAGAGGGAAAAGGGGAACCGCGCGCACTCCACGACAAGACCCTCCAACAAGAGACACTGTGATGGGGAAAAGGGAAAAGGGGGGGCAACTTGCAGCCTCTTGTTCTCACGAGACAGCTTCCCACAAGGAGATGAGATTTGACCACCTCGCCTTGAAAAATTCCGCTCTAATTTTCGTTCCTTTTTTCCTTTTTTTTTTTTATATAGCCTCCAGTGGAGAAGAAATGGGATTGATCTGGATATTCATGTGTTTTTTTTTTCCTTCTTTTTTCTTTCCCAATAGGAAACGTCCCGACGCCATGCCGTAGGGTAATATGTACGAAGTACAAAGTACTTTACACTCGGACTTGCATTTCAAAGTACTAAGGTACTCATGTCCAATGAACGAATGCCCAGAAAAATCCACGACAACGCATGGTGGCGTCAAGTTTGGAGTGACGTCATACCTATGTTTGGCAGCCGGCTGATGACCAGATCGGCACCCCCTCCATTGTTCCTTCCATTCCTTGACCCAATTTGTTCCGTGCATACCCACCACCCACCATCCGCCACCCACCACACCTTCCTTGTTTCCCGCAGACGATGGAACTTTGGGGAAGCGTTTAAACGAGGAAAAAGGAAGGAAAAAAAGAAACATCTGGGGATTAGAAATATATAACACTAGCCAGGGAACAATGCTTCTGGGAACGAACCGTCTTTGAACGCAGCCATGCTCGCAATAAGTCCGCTCCTCAACAATTCCGAATCCGTCCACCGCGGTCTCCTCACCTGACTCCCCGAGGAGCCTACTAACTTGGAACCTCAACCCAGTCTCGAGCTAGACAACTCATCACTTCCAGATGGAAAATGTGACGAGACAGTGCAGGCCTTGTGACAGTGGATTGTAGATTACTTCAAAACTCCTATACCTGTTGCTTCTAGCTGGGTTAACAAGAGCCAGTCCCCCCACGCCTCCCACGCCTTCAGCCTCCAGTGGCGGCAACAAGCAAATGGCCGAAGCCTTTTAAATCCGGCTGTTCTGAACGCCTCTAGGACGCCATTGGGGGTCAGTTTCTTAGGTTACATCTCAATTTGTCGAGGATGACGAACAAGCACAATACGTCGGTGTGCAAGGATGACGATGCCTTAGTCGTATTTCACCCTGCTTGTATGTATCATCAACATGTATGCATCCATCGAGACTTGTGTTGGCGGTAGAACATTGTCTATCGAATAAATCGCCGCCTTGGGTAACCGGGATTCATCATGGCTTATCTCACTGTTCCAAGGGAAAGGGCCGTCTCGTCCATCCTTCCCAGCAAACCGGGATCAACACATTTCCCACCCAGTTCTCAAGCGGTGTGATATCACCTGTAGCCGCCCTCGTCCTCGTCACTCCCATGGGTATGATGGGGCGGTAAAAGGAAAGAAAAAAAAAGCAAAGAACGCAATGAGGAAAATAGAAGAGGTGGGCCCGTTGTCGACCCGTTCCTTGGACTTTTCTAGTGGCAAAGACCTCCTGAAAGGTTATCTCCACGGGGCTCCCATGGCTGTTAACTCACCGCCGTCGTGAAAAGACAAATCCGAACCTTCGAAGCTAGGTACGCGTGTGGCTCTTTAGGTTGATGATAGGGCATATCTCGCACGAGGTAGCTGTAGCCTAGATTCCATCAGCCTCCCTTCTAGCGAGGGGAAAGTCTCTTATGAAGCTTTCTCTATTTCCTCGTTTCCGGACCTATGCAAACTCTCCAAACTCAAGGCTTGTTTCATAGAATGCGAGACACACACCCCTTCCTGCCTTTTATCATTTATCATCACCGTGACCGCATTATCCTTCTAATCGGCTCCTCCACATCGAGAGGGTGAAAGGACAAACAGCCTATCTCCTGCGATGGCTAGCATCGTGAGAGATACTATACGTTACGACGCTGGTTTGGAATCTCCAAGAAGTTCATATTGTTATCGGAACAACCTGAGGCTATGTGAACGTCTGGAATGCCGCTTCGACATACCTCTCCTCCAGGACATTTCCTCTTTGCACTTCTCTAGGCTAGTACTAAAAGAAAAGAAAATGACAAGGATGTTGTTAGATATGCTAGCTACAACACGGGATTCCACCACTGTGGCTGTATAGGATCTCGTGATTCGTCGGTGGTTAAAACGGGAAGCTCTTCAGATCGGGAGAGGTGCAGCATTTGGATGGGGTGGCTAAACTAGCTTGATGGAGGTGCTAGTTGTGCTCTGTCTCCTTACCCGATTTTGGCAGCCCGAATCTCGTCCCGGAAATCCCGAAGTCGCATTCGTCTCAAAAGAGGCTTTCGCGAAGAAGCTTGATTCCTCGACTTAGCCAACTTCCCTTACCACTATCCCCACCACTACTGTAACAAAGCTAGGGCACACGGGCGAGACCGATTTGTGATATACACTTCATCAATCTCTACATATTGCCCCGCTCTATTATAGATCTATGCATTTTTAGGTAGGAAGGCCTTTCTACCTACTCTTATATGAAGTATAGCTATAGCGCAGCGCTTATAGAAGATATTTGTGAGCATTTGTGGGTAATGCTACAGCTTTGTTTTGGTATGGACTTGCATGCTCGCATCGCGTAGGTGTTATTATAACAGGCGCTCTATGTGATGAACTGGTTTGGCTAGAGGTGTCGCCGTCAGTCCTCACGACCATCAGTGGTCACAATAAATCACAAGCAATAATAGTCAGTAGTCACGGTGAGAGAGGATGGCGAGTATCCTCTATCTGCATGTCCTGGTTGGAATTGCCCCCCTTAAGTATTGCCCTGATCAGTTGTGGAGGTGGGTAGTTCCGAGCCACGGTGAGTTACGACGGCTGCGAGAAGACCTGATGTTCTTGAAGCAGTAGGGCATAACTTACAGAATCTGCCCAAGCAGGAAAAACGAGATTCCTGATATTGTGGTGGGTATGAAGAGAAAATTTGGCATGTTGTTGCAAGAACCTTGAGGTGAGCAGTGAAAGATATGAATACTCCCGTTGGCGGCGGAGATGACAGCGAATGTTTGGTCGAGTCCACTCTTAACCTCTCCCAGCCCGTTCGGAACTCAAAGTATGGCTCCACTCATGGCCTTGATCCTCAGAAATAGTAGTTTGAGCCCTGGAGGCTATGTAAGAACGGGCATTCGCTATTTCACCCTCCTATCTTGAGGCGAGGGAGTCTTCACATTTTGGTTTCAACTCCACCAAGGCTTTCGACCAGAATGGCTCCATTATGCATTCCTTCACCTCCGCTCGTCAAAGGTCCTGCTCCCCAGTTAATCTCGGTGTCTTTGTGATATCGCACTTGAATCCGCGACTCTCTCAAAAGGAATATTGCATGCCCCCGGCAGCCTCAAGAGTAGAATCCTGGGTCTTGTTTGTAGGACAAGCTCACTGTGTCCCTTCATGGCCAACTATACGAACTACCCTGGAGATTGTCCTTGGGACGGACGTCGAAAGCGAAACTGCCTGCCGACCTCTAGGGGGAATTCCTTTTGGGGGCTGGAGATTGGGAAATCTGCGGTGTGTAGCTTCCGAGTGCGATCTGAGTCTTCCACTCCATCACTGAGTGAATAAATAAATTGATTCATGCTGTATGTCTGATACTTATCGTATATTTCGGGAACCCCCTAAACCGAAACTCATTCTTATAATCCTGCGTCCCTGTCCTATTAATATTCTCAACAAATTCCCAAATGATAGAGCAAAACCGTTTGTGCTCTCCCCGTATTCTCATTTCCGCAAGTACGAGAGAGTCATATACGAGCTTCCAGCCTCGCCGCTAGTAAGTGTCCAAGACAGCACAGTATTGAGCTACAATGCCCTCTCAAAAAGCTAAGATTTTCAAGCTTAGTAGCGGCGCTGCTGTCCAAGCAGCTTCCACAAATGAACCCTAGGAATGACTCCCAACAGAATAAGGAACGACAATCCAAACACCCACCAGAACTGAATCCCGATATCCTGCTTAACAAACGGGACCTCGGTGGCACTCGATATCGTCACCAGAAGCAGCACGAGGGAGAGATACCCACTCCACCGATGATACTTCCAGATAGACCTCGCACGCTCCTCGGAGCCGTAAAGCGAGGGCGTCGCCCACATCGTGAAACCCACAGCGTACTGCAGGAGAAGCAAAACGGCGGTAACGGCGCCGATGTAGGCGTGAGCGGAGTGAAAGTGGGGCAACTTGTTGACATGCTTGTTGTATTCGATGACGGTGATGCCTGTGATGAGGGAGATGAAGGAGATGAGGTGGAGAGCGGCGTGGACTCGAGCGCCGGTGCGTTTCTGGCCCGGAGTATGCGTCGGTTGTAGGATGAGGATGGCTTGGATTACGGTGACCAGCAATAGAGATTGGGCGAGCGGATGGCCTGAGAAAGCGATCCAGGGACGCCGGAGTATGAAGGCCCAGATTACGGCGAAGAGGACAACGGCACCGAGTTGTGCAAGAAAAGCGGTTCCTGACCCGTAGTTTAGCTTCGGGGGCATCAACAATTGAGAAGGAGGAAAGCTATGAGGTCATACCGATGTAGAGATTAGCAAAGATGGGGGAATCCTCGCGTTGCAATGCCCCAGCAGCTCTGGGCCCTCCGAGCAAAGGCTCCATTTCCGGGACTGTCGAGCTTGGCTCTTGGGTTGGGGTTGCTTCTGTGCCGTTTGCAGACGCCATTGTCGCGACGGAGCTTCACAAGCTCTTATTATAAAGAAAACAACTGGTGTTATGACACGTGAGCTAGAGTAGATTATTACCGAACTCGTTACCTTGGGGGTTTTGAAATTAGTTCACGGACTCGAGATGAAGGGCGTCGAGCGGACAGTCAGGAAACTATCCTGCGGGGAGCTTACTCAGTCCACAACAAATCTAACGCGGTCCGGCGTGTTCTCAAGTTTCGGTGATATTGCCAGGTTCTCAATCAAGATGACTTCATGTATTTTTGATCAATTACTATCACTGAGCATCACGATTGGGTATGGTATTGTATTGTGAGGAGGAAAAAGAGCACTGGCGATGTAGAAAATGCAAGTGGAAGGTGGAAGAAATGGAATTGGCGGAGATGTCAGTTGTTCTCGGCATCTTGTGAGTTCACATCTCGGAAGCTACTTCATACATTAAGCTGCATCTTGCTCCAAGCAAATCCGGATCAGATTGACGCAATTCGGCGGGATGGTGGGGTAATATAGAAGGGGAAGGTGCCCAAAAACGGTGGCAGGGGGGGTTGGCGCTGACAATTCCTGGGTTTTTAGTGGTCCATCCAGGTTCAGGGCGAACGGGCACATTACGAGGGAGTGATCAGAACATTGAACATTGATAATCAACGAGACAGCTTTGAGGTCAAATTGGATGTGCTGAATCAGCCAATGTTGCCGTTTTGTATTAGCAAAAGCACACAGTATTCTAGACTTCAATGTTGTTGAGTTTGTTTTGTGTCTGTTCATTACATCAACGT
The DNA here is from genome assembly GCA_000812075.1 of Scedosporium aurantiacum. Classification (NCBI taxonomy): domain Eukaryota; kingdom Fungi; phylum Ascomycota; class Sordariomycetes; order Microascales; family Microascaceae; genus Scedosporium; species Scedosporium aurantiacum. Next base: position 60,501 of record JUDQ01000192.1, read on the forward strand.
CAGGTCAGGAGCCGTTGCTGAGGCACAGTGGCACATGTTTGTGAGAACAGCATTTATTAATCAATCGATCACGAGCAAGTCCACCCAAGACTCAAGGACACCCCAAGGACGGTATTACTTTGCTTTGTCCAAAAAGGTTCCAGTAACCAGTAAAACCCAAGCAGAGGCGTCTCTTCAGACATGCCGCCCGCTTCTGATTCTGACTTGGAGATTGGATAAACGGTAGTTGGCGAGACAAGAAAGTGGCGGCTGTCCTTGGATGGCGAGTCGACTGCCAGCTGGTGCCCATATTGGCTTGTGACATTGATCAATGCTGGTGACTTTCTCAAGCGTCGTTACTTTGTCTGGCACGAACACTGCCTTGGGTTTCCCCCTTGCAAGCCATGCATTTCAAGTATCTTAGTACGACGAGTTGCTGCATCAAGGGAGCGAGCGGTGTGCGTGTGCATTGCATTGAGACTTGAGAGATCGCAATCTAGAACGTTCAAGAAAGCTGTGATGGCTATCGGCTGTTGCTCCGGCTGGTGCCGGCTGTCCTATTAGCCAATAGACGCCTACAAATCAAATCAACGACGTCCTATCGCAAAGCCGCTGACGGCTCCAATCGGACTAGCACCGGCCGAAGCTCTCAAGCGCAAATCGTTATCAACAAACTTCTTTCGGCTACCAAACTACTTCGTAAAGGGTACCGTCGGGACCGGCCGATGGGTTTATCGGCGTTGGCCATGGCTACGGTCAAAGCGAGTCCCCACTGGACACATATATTCGAGATGTGTGTACATGGACGCTCGTCTTTACCCCATGTTTCCCTTGCGTATCTCTCTCTCATACTATAGCCACGTCCAATCCAGTCTCGACCCCTTCAATATAGCCATCTCGCACACATGCTTGTGATCCTAAGTCAATATGTCTGTACTTGATGACATTTCTTACACCCTGGACAATGTCGATGCCATCCGGATCGCCCCGGAGGATATTGACAAGACCTTCCGCTCCCACTGTATTGGTTAGTAGTCACGCGACACCTTCACAAACAGTCCCAGACTCCGCACCAGCGCTAGAATTCACTAATACATGATCTGCCTTGCAATTAGACATGTTATCAACTGCAATCGGCGGAAAAGTCCTCGCCTACTCCGATCAATGGTTCGCCGAAGCTAACAACCTCCTAACCCCTACGCCGCCAATTAGGCAGGCTGGCAAGATGGTCTACACCGGAGCCTGGTATGACGGGTGGGAAACCAGGCGGCACAACCCCGAGGAATTCGACTGGGTCGTTATCAGGCTCGGCGTTGCCTCCGGAACCGTAGAAGGCGCCGAGGTAGACACGACTTTCTTCTCCGGCAACCACGCTCCCGCCATTTCTGTCGAGGGCTGTTTCAGCCAGGACGACGAGGAAGTCGTCTCCTGGAAGGGTAGCAAGGGAAGGTGGGAAACCATCCTCGGACTTCAGGAGTGCGGGCCCTCCGAAAGGTTCGCGTGGAAGCTGAACAAGCCTACAGAGAAGCAGTACACGCACGTGAGGCTTAACATGTATCCGGACGGCGGTATTGCTAGGTTCCGCCTCTACGGCCACGCTATCCCCGTGTTTCCGGAGGATGAAAATGCCATTATCGATCTTGCGGCGGCTCAGAACGGAGCCGTTGCCGTCTCGTGCAGTGATCAGCATTTCAGCAAGAAGGACAACTTACTGCTCCCTGGGCGAGGGAAGGATATGGGTGATGGGTGGGAAACGGCGCGGTCAAGGACAAAGGGCCATACAGATTGGGTTATCGTGAGACTTGGAGCGCCGGGATTCGTACAAAAGGTGATTGTCGACACGGCGCACTTTAGGGGCAACTACCCCCAGGCGGTCAGGATTGAGGCCATCAGATGGGAGGGCGAATCGGAACCGGGGCCGGAGGAGGAATGGAAGACGATCCTTGAGGATTCAAAGTGCGGCCCGGACAAGGAGCATGAATTGGAGTGCAAACAGGGCGATACCACGGGTGCTGTCACCCATGTAAAGCTCGTTATTATCCCTGATGGTGGGGTGAAACGACTAAGAGTCTTGGGCAGGAGAGAGGTCAAGTCGTGATAGTATCTGGACTTGTGTGAACTAGTCATCTAGTATATAGCGACTCTCATCGGGTTGAGCAAGAATGATGAGATGAAATACCACCATATGAGATATAGTGAAGTATGACCTATTTTACGGTGTAGTCGAATCCATAAGGATTGATCATGCTCTCGAGATCAATATTCTCAACATTGGAGGATTGATTGCTGGGTGAGTGCGGGGTGAATGTGGCTTAGTATCCAGCACCTCCGAAGTAGTGGACTTCATACAGCGCCTGGTGTTAGTTTAGGCAGGCCGCCTCCACTAAATCTCCACAATCCCGTTCAGTTCAGAGTTTCAGTTGTATTCTGTGGGGAACGGATCTGTTTGAGGCCGACCCAAGCCACAACCCCCCTGTGGCTAACAAAATGATCAATTAAATCAATCGATCGATTTGGCTTCCACTCAATTAATCGCTCTGTTCGCAGGGACCAGAACGTACGTAATATTATAGAACACTCCAATGTCCATCCCACGACACTTCAACACTACTACCACACTACGACAGTCCAACCTGACGACAACCCCACGCGACCACTCCCAACAGCCAGTGACGAACATCCCAACCCAACGACAGCCATATCATCGCCGACATAGCGCAAGAACACTGGCGAGGCGACACAACTGCCGTGTGTATTGATTTGCCAAGTTGGCACCTCGCAACCACCTACCACAAAGCCTAATGATTTAGGGGGCGAAACCACCCAGCGAATCCCCCTGCCCCTCATTCCAACCATGGATCTGGGTGCTGCTTCCGACGGCGGCGATGGCGGAGGGAAAAAGTCCATAACCCTCCCCGATGACCTACCCAAATCGCTAGACGACCGGAGGGTGGTGTCTACGCTGCTGGTGCCAGAGACGGAAATGTACGATGGATGGAAAGGTGTGTTGCGACTCAAAACCAGAGAGACGATCCCCAAACCAAACCGGCGCATCCCCACCTCTCAACACTGGGAAGATCTCGGAGCAGGAGAGGGAGAGTGATTTAGGAAAACGGCGAAAGGGGGTGGAGAGCTGACATCAATCCTGGAATTTTAGGACAGTCACAATTTCTCACGTCGCCTATGCTGGCGAAACCACTAGACTTTGGGGACCTTTCGCTCAACGACAGGACCTACCCCGACGATGAATTACGCAGCCCGATGAGCAACGAGGCGAGATTAATGGAGATGCTCGCTGCGCAAGCTGCCCATTCCGCCGACCCCGGCTTTGGAGACGAAGATACCCTTGCGGCTGATGAGAAGATCCCCGAAGAGAGGAAGAGAGAAATGCTACAAAGATCCTTGAATATGGCTGCTAGCAATGGGGACATCGACCGAATCCAGAAAATCCTTGATGGAAAGGCGAGAGCCTTTGTAGACGTTAATGCACCCGACGAAGATGGAACACCAGCTCTAATTTATGCCAGCTGTTTTGTAAGTCAAACCTCCCCACCCTTTCCCCCCTTTTAGTGCCCCTTCGCCTAATAAGCGCATTACGGCCTAACCAATTTCCTCCTTGGCAGGGTCACGAGAGCGTCGTTCAAGCCTTGGTAGATGCCGGCGCCGACGTCGACAAGCAAGATCGGAATCAGTGGACGGCACTGATGTGGGCCATGACGAATCGCCACAAAGGCATAGCGAAGCTTCTTCTCGATCACGGAGCATCTGCAGAGCAGAAAACATCCACCGGACGGACAGCCTTCGACTTTGTGCCTCCCGATAGCGACATGTCGTACTATCTCCATGATAGCGGCTACGGCCTCGGAACCGCGGGCGTGACGGACGACTTTTATCGGCCGGGGTTCTCGCAAGATCGATTCGAGGAGGAAATGGCAGCACAAGAGATGCGGACGCGGTTGATGATGGACAGCGCCCGGGACCTGGAAGTGGATCTTGGTAATGTTGGGATAGATGACCAACCTGAGGTAAGGTGCTAGCTGCGCTTCGCCCACCGCCTGCCCTTTTAAAGAGGTGTCTCTAACTAAAACATATAAACAGCCCATCGACGAGTTCGAAGAGGATCAACAAGAATTCGATTGGACACGATGCAACCACGACCAGATGTTTGTTTTCCAGGAGTCCGAGCTAGACGCCATCTTGGATATCGTTATTACGAAAATGACTCCTCAGCGATCACCATCGCAAAAGCCCGTACCTGCCAACATGATCTTTCTTTCCGCGAGATACGCACACTATCACGCAAGCCCAGAGCTTCTAGCAAGCTTGCTAATCACGGCTATGGACAAGATTAACGACGTAGTGGAAAGATACCAATGGGACATGACGATACTGGCTTTCTGGATGTCGAATGCCACCCTACTACTACACTACTTGAAGAAAGACGTGGGCCTTGTCGAAGCCACGGTAGAGTTCCAAGCCCAACTCGCGGAGCTGATCAATGAGATCTTCATCCTCATTGTCCGCGATGCCGAGAGGCGCATGGACAAGGTTCTCGACGCCGCCATGCTCGACCATGAGACCATTCCCGGGTTCGAGGACATCACGTTCCAGAACGAGTGGAAGATCTTCAAGCGGAAGACGCAAGTGAAGGAGGAGCCGATAGAAAAGCGGTACAGGCCGCCTTCGCCCAAACAGCGAGCGAAACCGGCGCCGCGGAACGTCACCTCCCTCCTCTCCTCCACACTCTTCGTCCTTGACCTCTACGACATCCACTCCGTCATCACGGCGCAGATCATCTCGCAGCTCGTGTACTGGCTGGGCGCCGAGCTCTTCAACCGCATCATGTCGAACAGGAAGTACCTGGCGCGGACGAAAGCCATGCAGATCCGCATGAACATTTCCATCCTGGAGGATTGGGCGCGCGTCAATAACAGACAGCCCGAGCACTACGAGGGCGGAGACATCAAAGCCTCGGGCGAGACCACGATGGAGGCGTCGAGGAGGCACCTCGAGCCAGTCATCCAGCTCTTGCAGTGGCTGCAGTGTTTCTCGTCCCTCGGCGCGGACGACCTCGAGGCGCTTGTCGGGACCCTGCAGCAGCTTAGGCGGTTAACGCCGCAGCAGCTTCTCCACGCGGCGAAGCACTACAGGCCGGAGGTGGGCGAGAAGGGGCTCCCTAAGAGCGCGATCCAGTACCTCGAGGCTATACAGAAGGAGCAGGCGCTACAGCGTGAGAAGAGGCGAAGTCGGAGCGCTCCGGCCACGCCGACGAAACCTTCAAACGGGCAACAGCAACAACTAGAACTACAACAACAGCAAGCAGGCGATGTCGCCGAAACAACGAATAACGATAACTACTACCCGGGAGGCTGCGAAGATAGCGACGACGAGCCGCAGGAGCACCTACTTCTCGATCCGGCGCTCATGCTGCCGTTCACGCTGCCGTCGGTGACGGATATGCTCGTGAGCTACGGGGCCGGGTTCGGCGGGATGAATCGCGAGAGGGAGAGGAAGTACATTCCTACGGTGCCGCCTGAGTTTCTTTCCAAGTTGGAGGTGAGCGGGGCGCGGAAGGGGCCTATGTTTGAGGAGAAGGATTGGGAGAATGAGGAGCTGTAAATAGAATGGATAGAGTCTGCCGAGGCTGGGAAGAACATCTTGGGGGTTAGAGGAAGTGGAAAAAAAAACGATTGTCTTCACTTGTCACGTCCCCCCCCC